>PVHP010010283.1:0-26910 GCA_004024765.1 Zapus hudsonius | reverse complement strand
TGGGACGATTGCCATTAGGTGGCGCTCACTACCTCGCAGCTAAGTGGTAAACAACTCCTTATTAGGCAATGCTTGGATGGAAGACTACTTTACTAGCTAAAAGGTCAAAAGGTCAATGGAAGGCTACTTTACTACAAGCTATCCTAGCCAATCCCGTGGCGCCTGGAGGTGGCAAGCAGGAGCCAGCCAATCATGGGACGATCCGTGTCCCTTTTCCCTATAAAAGCAGCTGCTTCTTGGTGCTCGGGGGCCCCTCGCTTCCTGCCCCCCCTTCAATCAAAAGGCTCTCCATTAAAGTGTGATTTGAGAAGGATCCTCGAGTGGTGTTGTTCTTCCTCACCGAGCGGGGGGCGCGCCGCATGAGCCAACCGATATTCCTCCATGGAGACCCATGGTGTCCCTGGAGTAAATGATAGGAACAGTAGATTGGCGCCCAATGTGGGGCCTTCCACAGGCTGAACAGCTTTTACCTCTATGATACGTAAGAGAAATTTGCAAGAGAAATTTATCACCTGGGTCTGTCACTCATTGTCAGCCCTGCTGGGGTGAGAACACTAGGTTCATCGTGGCCTGCTTAGCAGCCGGGAGTTTTAGGGTTAAGGGTGGAGGTGGCAAACTGCCTGCCGGATAAGTCTACCGGGGTTTCAGCCTGTCTCGACTTCCCTTAACCCTATGTCCTCCATGCTCCATTTGGCAAAGTCCAACATATTTTAGTTGCATTAATATATGGGCAGAATTTAAAGTGTCTGTTAATTGAAAGTCTTATAAGACAAAGCTTCCAGTACCCCTCTCCCCTCACCCGTTGCTGCTTCTAGGTACTGTTCTTTGAAAGCCCCTCCACCATTTTCTTATATGGGCAAGGTCTCTGCATGACATGCTTGTATTGCTAAGGTTTTCATCATAGTTCCATAAGCATTGCAGGTCAATTTCTGTTTAAAAGTACTGAAGCACTTAGCTTTACTTCCACTCCTCAGTAAAGATTTCTGGATTCCCTCTTATCAATGTCATAATTGTACAATTAGAGATGAATCCACTTGGGTTCTAACATTATTGCTCGCAGGAATCCACTTGGATTAATCTCTAGTTGTACTATACTTAAACTATTGCTACCAGGCTATTGGTATGCACACCTAGGCATGTGATGCTTTCTTTTCTTCTCTTTTCCTTTAGTGCATTGTATGTTCTTTGATTCAACTTAGTATGGTAGGAAGAAGTAATTCAACCCTTACTCTTCCCAGCTTTGTTCAGTTATGAATCTGTTCCACACATTTCACCCCTTCGAGGAAGGCTCTCCATCGGCTTCTTCCTGCTCCCACATACATGGTCACCTCTTCCTTCAGCATGTCCTGGAGATTCTTTCCTCCTGGTCCTTCTGTTGAGACCCTAATTTTCTTTTTAAAATAGTTATTTATTTATTTGCAAGGAGAGAGAGGAGAGGAGAGGGGTGAAGGGAAGAGGAGAGGAGGGGGAGGGGAAGGGAGGGGAATGGAAGGCAAAGGGGAAAGAGAGGGGAGGGGAGGAGAAAGGGGAGAGATGGGAGAAGGGGGAGAGGGAAGGTTGAGTGAAGGGGAGGGGATAGGGAAGGGTAGAGAAGGGAAGGGGAGAAGGGAGGGGAGGAGGGAGGGAAGGAGAGGGGAATAGAAGGAAGAGAGGAGGGAAGGGGAAGGGAGGGGGGAGGGAAAGAAAGGGGTAGTGAGGAGAAGGAAGGAGAGGAGGGAGGGAAGGGGAGAGGAGGGGAGGAGAGGAGAGGAGAATAGAGGACAGGAGAGAGAAAAGAGGCAGACAGAAAGGGCATACCAGGGCCTCCAGCCACTGTAAATTAATTCCAGATGCATGGGCCACTTGTGCATCTGGCTTTATGTGGGTACTGGAGAATCCAACACAGGTCCTTAGGCTTGGAAGTCAAATGTTTTAACTGAGCCATCTCTCCAGCCTTGAGTCACTCATTCTTTAGATCTGCCCTCCTGCTCTATTTGCACTCCATTAGCTTCTGAAGAAAGTGGGAGGAAGCCCAATACACTTCCTGCAAACCTTAAAAATATACTTAATCTGCTCTCAAATGACCAACAATTTTCTTGCTTGTGAAATTCCATATTGGAAGAGTTTCTGACCATTTTGTTTATTACACATCATGTTTCATCAATCCAGTGTCCTAATGATGCTGTGTTAAAGAATTTTGTAGACAAAAAAATTTGTTGAAGTTATTACTAATGTATTTTTGGCACTTCTTGCCTTGGGGTAGGATCCAACTCTTGGTGTCTTTCTGCTCTTGGTTTGTATTTGCTTCATATAGCAACTTGCTCTGTTCTTTTTTTTTTTTTTCAAGTTTTGGTGACTGGACACATTCATGGTTCTTCGGATTTCCAAATTGCTGCTCATTCTTGGACAACTTCTTTCTAGCTTTTGTAGATTTGTGAGTTCTAACAATCCTAACATTTAGGACTACCCTGTGATGTCTTTGATAGAAGTGATGGATAATTCCAGGGTCTTCTACCTCAATAGTTGACTAGCAAAAATTATTATTTATCTGCTTCCATTGATATATTTGTTGCCTATAACTGTCTCCTCATAAGGTGCTTTTCTTTTCTATTCCTATTAACTACTTTTATGAGACAAGGTCTCATGTAGCCCAAGCTATGCTGGAGTTTCCCTTGAACTTCTGATCTTGCTGTCTCTGCTTCCCTGAGTTATATCTCCAACGCCCATAATCTTTTCAGTGGTCAACTCTTTAAGGTTACTTAATGTTCTTTTGTCAGAATTGGTTCGACGAATCAGGTATTTTCTCCAAAAGTCCACAGTGCATACTTTGACCTTTATTACTTTCTTGTGAATGAAGAAGCCATGTTCAACCTTTACAAGTCTTGACAGAATAATCTCTATTCACCCTGACAAAGTTTTACCAGCAGCATACAAAGCTCCCTTGTTTGCCTAAAATAGCAACCCTGTCTTTCTCTCTTTGCCCTTGTGTGGGGTGATTTATGCTCTGCTTCACATTAATACCTCTATAGTGCCTCAGCGGGAACAGCTATTGTATTATATAGAACGTAACTCAGAGGAAGGTTATCGAAAGGCAAAAGATTTGGATTGTTCCTTCATGTGTTCACAAAAGCTCACTAATCTCTGGACTGGGTTAACCTACAGGAAATGATCAGAATGCCACATGAGAGGAAATACAAATCGACAATAATGGTGTCAATATTATTTGTCTTCCTCTAAATTACAAATACACAGAATATGCGTTTTCATTGGAAAGTAAATGCTGAGAGGAAAACAAAAGCTAGGTACCATAGAGTTGGTAAGAATTTTAAGGGTAAAGTATTAAATTTCATATTTTAGATGCATGGTTTACCTGCCATCTGTTAAGCCAATAATATATTTTGTGAATTTTATTTTATGTGTGTATTTCATTAAAGTGTATAGGTATGTCTCCTGAAAGATGAATATAAGTCAGGTGAGGTCAAACTATTTTATACATTATTCATTTCTGATTCTTCCCAAATATGCATTAAGTATTTTTATATTTCATTGACTTTATTTTGCTGCTTTTTGTTTCAAATATTAGTGTCTGTAAATTTGCATGAGAGTTTTGTATGCCATTTTCTTTTTTATATTTTTGATGTCCTGAGGATTGAATTTAAATCTGCATATATGTTAGAAAAATGTTCCCCCAGACAGTTACACACCTGACCCTATTTAATTTGTTTTCAGTTTGTTTTGGGATAGGCTTTTGTTAAGTTACCCAGAATGGCCTGAAATTTGTTCTTCAGCCTAGGGTGGATTTGAACTTGTGACACTTCTGCCTCAGCCTCCTGAGTAGGCAGGATTATATACCTGTACCAGTATGTCTGGCTAATTTTAACTTGATATACATATTTTACGCCTTATCCATTATGTGAATAACTGAAGCCCATGTCATAAAATTTCTTTTTTTCCCTTTATTATTCACAATTAGATACATTGAATGAGCAAATAATGAGTTGGTGTCCCCAGTCCCCCAATTCCCCTGTTCCCTGCCCCCAGTCACCTGGGTATCCTCCTCTGTGGGCAGTCTGGGTCAGTCCATGGGGTATCTATCACAATGGGAAGAAGTTGATCAGCACCAGTGTGATCAATGGATGAGATAATTTAAATGATATATGTTTAGTAGAAAAGTTAAAGACCTCCAATTATATAAACATTCAAAAATATCCTTGTCATGGTTTGACCCAGGTGTCCCCCACAAACAAATGTGTTGTGAATGATCGAACCTCAGCTGATGACAGTATGGGTATTAGAACCTTGCTAGACCTGTGTTGTTGGGGGTGGGCTTATGGGGTTATAAGCCAGCTTCCCCTTGCCAGTGTTTGGCACACCTTCCTGCCACTGTTTGCAGTGCTGTGACAGAGGTGATGTCCAGCCTTCTGCTCATGCTATCATTTTCCCTGCCAGGATGGAGTCTTCCCTCGAATCCATAAGCCTAATAAACCCATTCCTCCACAAGCCACCTTTGTTTGGCTTCTTTCTGCGTAGCAATTAGAATGCTGACTACAACAGTTCTGATACTGATAGGAATGGGGTCTGTTGCTGCTAGAACCCTGATCTTATGGCTTGAACTTTTGGAACTAATCTGTAGGAGGATTGTGGAAGGATTTCAAATCTCATCCTAAGAGATGCCTTGCAGTGCTGTGAGTAGAGCTTGATGGACCATTCTGGTCAGAGTTAAAAGATCTGAATGCAGTAAGACTATGGACTGTGAGGTCTGGCTTACAAGGGCGAGAAAGAACTTTGTCGGGACTGGGACTGTGCCAGAGGCAGTTTGTGTGAGAGGCTTGCTGAGTTCTGCCTGCTTGTGTCCTGGGAACATGTGCAGAGTTGCTTGACGTAAAGATGACTGGTGTGAGCAGATGGAGATGGCACAGAAAGAAATATCTTTGGACCAAAACTTCTGCCCATTCACCTGCAATTGTTTGAGAGATTACAACCATTGATTGGGCCAGCTGGTCTGCATTGGAACAGCAGAAATAATGTGGATTCTTTGAAGTAAGGGGCCTGAATGCTTCCCCCCTCCCTTGGAATAACAAGTTGGTAGCCCACCAGGTTCTGTGGAGTATAACAAATGCAAGAAGACAGGGTCATTGGATTTGCAACACAGTTTTGTTTTTGAAAAATGGCCATTGGCAATGTGTAGCAGGTGTGCTAGATTGCCTGTGTGGAGGCTGATGGAGCCATGAGGATGAACTGTGGGTGGCAATGGAGACCCTGCCAAGGTGAGCTGCCAGAAACCAAAGTTTTCCCAGACTGAGTAGCTGAGCTGAAGGGGTGGAAATGAATCTCCAAGAGACTGATTAGAATTATTGAACTTGGAGTTAAAGATTGATGCTGCCCTGCTTGTTTTAAATCTTGTATTTGTTCAATCTGTTTTTGCCATGCCTCATGTTTTTCAATGTGAATGTTCTGTGCCATTATGGGTTTATTTTTTTGGTTTTATGGCTCAGTTGAAAGTTGTGGGGACTTAAGCCAAACACATTGTATTTACATCATGTGTGATTATTAGTTTGTGTGGACCAGGGGCAGACTGTCATGGTTTGATCAAGGTGTCCCCCACAAACAAATGTGTTGTGAATGATCGAACCTCAGCTGATGACAGTATGGGTATTAGAACCTTGCTAGGTCTGTATTGTTGGGGGTGGGCTTATGGGCTTATAAGCTAGCTTCCCCTTGCCAGTGTTTAGCACACCTTCCTGCCACTGATTGCAGTGCTGTGATAGAGGTGATGTCCACCCCTCTGCTCATGCCATCGTTTTCCTGCCAGGATGGAGTCTCCCCTCGAGTTCCTAAGCCTAGTAAACCCATTCCTCCACAAGCCTCTTTTGTTTGGGTTCTTTTGTTGCAGCAACTAGAATGCTGACTGCAACAATCCTCAAAAGATTATTAAAGCCTATTGTAGTCATGCACACTGAAAACCTTCCTGAACATTTATTCTGCCTGACTTTGCCTTACCTACAGGGACGCATTCTACCTTGGATGATGGAGTTATGGTTTCCTAGAAAATTCCAAACAGGTGTCAGTTCACCCAGAGCCCTCCCTGCTCCCAGCTGCCTACAAACAGCTCTTGCTCATCATGGCAGACATGCTGATTAATATCAAGTTAACCCAAAACTACATTAATCACACACTGTCTACATCTAGTAGGCTGAGTCTCTGTATCTGTGCTCTGAATAAGCTTTGTGGTATTTTGTATTTGTGTATTCCACTCATGCTAAAAATAAGGAAAAATCTCTGTGACTAAATGTTACATAATAAATGGGTGAGAAATAACCATTATATCTAATACCTCAATTTTTAACAACTCAATAATGGACTTGCTTATTTTTATCACTTTTTTCATTTTTAGAATATGCAGACTTTGTGTTTATTACCTATCTTTATATCATACAAATTTATTGCTAATAATAAAGCAAACATGCATTCTCGACTCTTACTATCTTAAAAATGATGTTTAAAAACAGAGAGTTATACAACATATAAAGTCTACAAATTATAAAGGAACTTTTTTTGAGGAAATTTCCACCCCGGGACTGAATAGATGCACAAAGTGGCACATGTGTCTGGACTTCATTTGTGTGGCAGGGGGCTGGATGTACCCATTCTCACATACTCTCTCTTTACTTGTGAATATGAATAAATAAAAAAAAATTCTGCCCTGTCTGAATTAACAGACAATGATTCTTCTGATCCATAGCACATTTTAAACATTGTTTAGCATCTGCACTTTCTTTTTTATGGTCTTTTATAAGACCACATTATATTCATTAAATTTAGCTTCTGTCCCTTTTCTTCTCCCATGGTACTTTACAATTTCTAAAGCTGTGCATTGTGGCTGAGTTATTAAGAATATTCTCAGGGAACTAGAGTTGAAACCAGTTATAACTAATGGTTAGAAGGGAATGCAGGCCAATTTCCATCGATGTGTGACTGAAACATGCAATGGAGAAGCTAAAATGTCTAGTTTATGTTTCAATTAATCTCAAGCACACACATAAAGCGTACTTTTAAAAAGTACAGAAAATATTGACTTTTTGGGAATCCAAATAAATCATGTAGAATTTCTGCAGCTTAGAAGTAAGTACTGTAGATAAGCAAAAGATATCCTAACTAAATGATTTAGGCAGGCATTACACCCACACTGACAGCCAACTATAAATAATAACACATTTGTAGTAGGAAAGGTATTGAGTTTACTGCTCTCTTAGCTCTCGTTTGCACTCTTGTATATTTTTCTATTTTGCCTTTTAATTCAGTAACAGACTAGTGTTCATTTGTAACAGATCCCAATTGTATTGAAACTACATTTAATATCCTAAGTTAGCATTGGAAAAATTAAAGTTTACATATTTCATGTGTGTGTGTGTGTGTGTGTGTGTGTGTGTGTGTGTGTGTTACAGAGTAACAGAAAGAGGGAACCTTTGATGTGGTCATATTTATGATTCCTATTGCAAACATGTGCCTGGAAATGTTTGAATTTGGACCTACTTTAACAACCAAAATGACATAAAATTGTTCAAGTTCTTCTGCCTGTACTGAGAGGAAAGGGATGTCACCATGGTGTTCAGCCTGCCCACATGGGCCAAAGTGACTGTTTGAATGTCTTCTTGCAGTATTTCTCAGTAGGCCTCAGTAAGCACTCTGCAATTAGGAACTTGTTTTTTTCTTGTTGCTTTTTTCTCTTTCTTTTTTTGTGTGTACTATGTGTATGTTGTGTGGTGTGTAGGATGTGTGGTGTATATACATGTGAGTGCAGATGCTCCCCAGAGCATGGGTGTGGAGCCCAGAGAAGAAAGGGCATCTTTGTCACTCACCTGCATATTTCCTTGACACTACTATTGGTTGTAGACAATATTATTGACTAACAAAGATTTTTTAATGCTATCAGGTCAGTGGCTATCATAATGTTGAAATGTTTTATTTTCTGAGTATTCTTTTGTGTGATTCTGAACAATTAGTTTCAACTGACACCTTATTTCTCTATATATCTCCATGGACTATATCATCTGTTTTTACATATCTATTTTCAATGTTACTCTATATTTTTAAACTAATTAAATCATACAAAAGATGAAATCCATATATCAGAAACTGATCTAGATAAAGATATAGAAGCTATGTAAGCCCTTTCATTTGTATTTATTCTCATTTATTCACTTTCTATTTCAAGGAATTAAGTCCATCATTGCTTTTATCTTTTGTAAGATTATATTCTTTCAAAACTTTTCTAATCATGATTACACATATAAAATTCCCTTAGGAAATTTTTTAAATAAATATGAGGTAACTCAGTCTTTATGCAAATGATTTTTCTTCTTTTGTCTTCAAATTCATACATCTTTTGAGTGTGCACTGACACAATACATTTATCTAGCTTTTATGTACTTGATACTAAATTTAAAACCTAGATCCTATCATGCATTATATTTCTGCCTCAGAAGTTTCCTTCTTAAAATACACAACACATTGTCTCTCTCTTTGTCTGAAGATCTTTAGTTCTCATTCATTTAAAAGACATCTTAACTGGTAACAAAGACATCTTAACTGGTAACTGCTGTATTTAGTGCGTTTTAATTTTGGAAGTTTAAAAATAGCATTCATTATCAATGTCTTTCCAGTTTGATAAGTCGATATTCATTCTTGTATCCATTCCTCTAGCAGGGTGCTTATTTTTTTCTGACTGATTTATGTTTTATCTTGGCTTATGGGATTTTTGAATGTGATATCTATGAATATGCTTTTGGGGGGAAAAAGAAGCTATTTTCTACCTCTGAAATTTTTGAACCTGCAGTTTATGACTTTTCATTATTTCTGAAACATTTTTGGCCAATATTCCTTGAATTATTCACCTCTCTCTTCTTTCTCTCTTCCTTCTCTTATTGGACCCCAAGGACATTCATTTTAAGACATCCCATTGTCTGAAAGGCCAGAGTTCCCCTCCACTGCTGGGTCTCCTCTGGGTTTACTCTTTGTGCTTTAGCTTGGGCAATTTCTGCTGACATTTCCCAACGTTTATTGATTTCTTTGCTGTGTTGAAATTTAAAAATGAGTCTTTTCTAAAGGGAGACACAGAGACAGAATGACAGAAAGAGGAGGATTTGTGGTTGGGGAAGGGTCAATTTCCCTCTGTGAGTTCTTAGGAAACCAAACTATTTTGATCACATCTCTCAAAGAAAGAGTGGCCATTGTGCCATTTTGCAAACAACTTGAGGCCATCATGCTCCAGCTCATTAAGTCCTTCAAAATGTCGTTACACAGCTGAGAAGAAGACAATCACAAGTAGCTGGGTAGCTGAAAAAATCAGCTCAGATGTTCCTCCATCCATCTATTTCCTCCAAGAATCCTGGTTTAAAACTTACTTTAAGCAAACATATAATAAGAATTCCAGTCATCCAGACTACTATCCTCCATGTGCCTGTCGGGGTTTCTGTCCCACTGGTCTCCAAGCAAATGTGATTTTAATTTCCTTTAATATGTCACTATTATTTTTGTAATTCAGCAATGATACCTTAAACCTAAAAAAATTCAGAAAAAATATGTCTCTTGTTTTTATCTTTAATGGTGCTTCAAATACGTTGATGGGAACACAACACATAGACTATATTTTCCCTAATAGCAAGGCAATGAGTCTTCCTTAACAATTCTTTTTTTCTCTCCCTGTCTTTGTATTCCAAAAGTCCAGTAGCATGGATAATATCTTAGCTCACCTTCAGTTTGGAATTGCAGAGTGAAGCTGTTCTGGCTTATGTGGGTCCTGGGGAATTGAACCTGGGGCCTTCGCACTGGAGGCAAGTGCCTCAACCACTGAGCCATCTCTCCAGCCCAGTTGTTCTGCCTGTCTCCATTTTTAAAACTATTAAAAACAGCTGGTGGGGTGGGAGATGGCTCAGCAATTAAAGGTACTTACTTGTAAAGCCTCCTGGCCCAGGTTGGACTCTCCAGTATCCACATCAAGCCACATGCAAAAAGTAGTGTGTTTATATATCTGGAGATCTGGAGTTCATTTGCAGGAGCAAGAGGCCTTAGAAAGTCTCTCTCTCTCTCTCTCTCTCTCTCTCTTTTTCCTTTCTCCCCTCTTACAAATAAATACAAACACATTTTTTTTAAAAAAAACTAACAGCTAGGTGAGCTAGGTAAGAAATCAACATAGAACCTCATCTTGGATGAAATCAGAAGACATTGTTCCTCATTCGTGGTCACAGTGAACAAGGCTGATTGGCATTAAAAGAACAATTAAAAGAACAGCAAGTGAGGAAGGACATAGAAACTAAATCTGATTGTGTCAAATGGTAGACTAAGTTTCAAAGAACTACTTAATAAATCAATTGGAAAACATGGATAGTACATCAATCTCATTCCAAAATGCTAATTATTCTCTCAAAGACTGCTAATTAAGTGTTTCTAAAAGAGACATTTAAAAATGAAGACCATTGGAAATGAGAACGTAGAAATGAATGGACAAGAGTATTTACAGCTGACCAAGAAATAAAAGGGAAGCTAATTAAATGATCTCTACACTATCTTCTCTTAGAACCATAAAGTATCTTTGACAAAGCACAAGAGATTCTGGGAAAAATGTTATCATACTCATGTCAGATAAAAGGTTAATTCATGCTAACTAATTTTTATAGTCTCATCAAATAATTGAATATCAACATGAATGGATGGATAAGAGAAAATGAAAATTCAAATTTCACTTGTAGACTTAACTTCATGAAGTAAAGAAATGCAAACCATGTACCCTTTTTTACACATTAAAATCAGAAATGAAGATTAATATGTAATATTGGGGTACTTGCAAGGGGGTGAAATTACAATGCTGGCAACTATAAATTTAGCATATCTTCTGTGAGGAACATTTTAGAAACAGAATTCGGCATGCACACATCCCTTCCATAGGCTGGTTTTGACTTTGATAATACACTCAAATACATCACTTTCACACTGACAACTCTATGTGTAGTTATAAATGATACAGAGATAGATACATAGATTTATAGAATGGAGTGTTTTAGAGCACAAAAAGATAGAAAATTCTAAACTCACAGATAGAGGTTTGATTAAATAAGTCATTGTTCAGTAAAATGGAGTGATTTATTACATCATCGTTCTAAGGCAGAGGAGTAATTTCTCTCTCTCTCTCTCGTGTATGTGTGTGTGTGTGTGTGTGTACAAAACATACATTATCTATGTGGAAGTTTCACTATGTGAACAAGTAGAAATGGTTTTAATTTTCATTCTATGTATGACATTGTTTTTTTGTGAAATAAACTAAAATAATTTAAAGAATGGTAAACTGTGAAAAGTTGCCATCGGAGAAAAGCTTCAAGGCAAATGATCAAGTAGAGAAATGATAAAAGGTGTTTAGCATTTTGTTCTTGGAAGCACTCTCAGGGATGAGGAGACTTACCTGCATTTTACCTGTGACTATGTGAACATGAAACCTTCATCTCTCTGCTATAGGAACAGACATATTGAGAGACAATAAAATCAAAACACATATGAAATTTAGCATTGTTTGGAGCGAAAGGAAATTGGATAATTTTAGCCATGAATTTGTAACTTTAAATATTGTGTTAGTTTTCAATTTGCTTTAAATCCATTAATGCAATACACTGATTTAGTTTTGAATATATTACAGAAGAAAATTAAGAAGAAATCTATGCATTGCATTATAAACACATCTTAATCTTCACTTACACTTTGGTTTTGTCCCTTATTTAGCTTTGGTGATTTCTCTCAGTGATTGTTTCCCCTTTTTATACTCAACCTGTTGGGTGTATTATTAGAGACAAAATAATCTTTGTATTATTATTCATTAAGGGTTAAAGATTCTAGTGCACTGTTCTTGTTTAATACTAGAAACCAAAGTATATGGGGAATAGTAGGATCTTTATATAACACAGAAATGATTTATCGATTTATTGATTTTCCTTTTTCAAGGCAAGGTCTCACTCTAATCCAGGCTGACCTGGAACTCACAGTGAATTTCCTACCTCAGCCTCCTGAGTGCTGGGATTAAAGGTGTGTGCCAACATGCTTGGCTGATTTTATTTTATTTTATTTTTTTCTGGTTTTTTGAGGTAGGGTCTCACTCTAGCTCAGGCTGACCTGGAATTCACTCTGTAGTCTCCGGTTGACCTTGAACTCACAGCAATCCTTCTACTTCTGGCTCCTGAGTGCTGGGATTAAAGGAGTATACCACTACACCCGGGTTCAAATGAATTCTTTAAAGAATCTATGATTTTTCACATAAAGTATGGCATTTTCACCATTTCAGTCATATAAAATTTCCTCATATAGTTTTAAAATTATGACCATATTCCCATTGATTTTTATATTATTGAACTCATTTGTCACATTATTTACTTAATTAATCTTCAAGATAATAGTGGAGTGGACTGGGAACCTTAGTGCTTAGACAACCAATTGATTAAGTGAACCTCTTATCTCAGACTCGTGCTCTGTTAAATGGACCAGAAGGGACTAATGACAAAGGTTCATGTGAACACTGCGGAATTCAATCAGTTTTCTGAAGAGTTGCTGGAACTCAAGATGTCTATCAGTTAATAAAGGGTCTATTGGATCCCCAGGTAGAATGCTAATCTCAACTTGCTTCTATTTCCTGGGGCTCAGGCAACACTTAGGAACCCCCACCCGAGTCTCTTTCAAGGGTTTGAATCCAAGCTCTGTATGATGTCTGCAGCTTACCAAATAGCACCAAGAAACAATAAATCTTAAATCTAATTTTTGCCCATGTTCTCTAGAAGTATTTTAGTGACCGCTTCTTACACACAAACTTAACTTTTGCTTCTTCCTTTCTATAAGAAAAGAGCCTCTTGCATTTGTATGTCTCCCAGTTTTTCTAATTAGCTCCAGGTCCATTGTACTTCCTGACATTTATAGTAGATATTTCATTTAACAAACATATAGGTAAATTTCATAAACCATAATGGGAATTATCAGTCAATTAACTGAACCACATTATAAAAAAGAACTCATTTATTTTGTTTAATGAAGCAAAGATATATAATAAATTGAAAAGAGAATTTTCAGACATGAATTATAAGCAAAGTATTTTTCCCATCTTTTCCATGAAGCTGACCTCAGGAATTTATAGAAGGAGAGACATTATCTAATAGAATATGGTTTATCAGGGATGGGGAGGGGGGGAAGTGGGGAATTCGGGATAACAATGCATGGTTTGCCCACTAAATAATGTAACTCATTATGGATAATAAATATAAAAAAATAATCAGTGTTTGCAAACAGAACACAAATTCTGCTAAGCTCATTATTAGTTTCTTCAGGGTAGAAGGCAGGCTATATCTTTTTATTTGCAGGTACTAATATGATGACTGGTCTTTAGTAAATTTTAAGTGTATTATAGTTCTTGTTATTTTGAGTAAGACTGTCCCCAACTCATTGAATGACCACATGTATCAAGGGATATGCCAGTTTGCAACAAAGCTCAGTATAACTGAAAAGCCTCAACTTCAGCTCAAGGACACCTTCCCACCTATGAGAACACCGGGGCCACCCTGAAGACTGCAACCCGTTGATACTCACTGCCTATGTGGACCATGATAAGATGCTAAGCCCCTGGAATTTTTTGTTTTCATCAGTGCCATGAACCCAACTTCTCCTTAGTACACTGCAATAAATTTACCATAAAATCCCATAAATTGAACAGAAAAATGATTTCAGAGGAGCTTAATTCTGCCTGTGGTAACCTGTGTTCTTTTCTCCTTTCCTGACATAGTGTTGACTATTCCATTTTTTTCTTGTATTTTTTATTATTATCAATAATTAGATACATTGTATGAAAAAATCTTGTGAAGATGTTTCTGATTCCCTCCTCTCTGTCCCCTACAAACTGGGGTACTTCCTTGGTGCACAATACTGGATTTGTCCATAAATTGGGAGGCTTTGAGCTGCATCAGAGGTAGATTGTTTTTCTTTTTTCTCTTTTTTTTTCATTCCCTTGTGTATTGCTGCTGAGGGGAGCAATGTCTCTGGATATTCTCCCCCACCATGGCTCTTACATTCTTTCCACCCCCTCTTCTGCTCAGTTCGCTGAGTCATCGTGGGTGACTTTTGAGTCTGCTTTGTTGTTGAGGTCTTAAGTATCTCTGGATCTTTGCCCTGGGTTGTGTTGGGTATCGTTGGTGTCTGTTTCCATTGACCTTTCATGGGTTATCAGACTTGCTGTGGTGATTGGTCTCCAGTTTGTCTCCTCACTTTCTCATAGGTTTCATTTGGGCCCTGTGTGAAGGGTAGTTGTGTTTTGTCTCCTGCCATGATGTCAGCCATCATCCAATGTCTTGTTGGTGGAATTGAGTCATTCCCAGCTCTCTCAATGCCTTCTGAAAAATACAGAAAAAATTTCCATCTGAGAGTGAGGTCAATATAGGTTAAATGAGACAACATTGCTATTTTGGCTAGCTCCTAATGGGTGTAGCCTCTCTGTAGCTTCCTGGTAGTGGGAATTTCCTCTAGGAGCCCGAGATCTTGGTCTCCATAGGATTTTGCCATGGATCCCAGTTACAGTTAAGGGTTCCTTGTCACTAAGTGTATCTCTTAGCCAATCAGTAAGCCATTGATTACCCTCCTAAGTTTAGTGCCACTATTACACAGATGAGCATTTCTTGACTTGCTGGTCTCTTCCATAGAGTTGTGTGTTCAGCATTCTTGTGATAATTGTCTATATTATATATCAGTGCTCTCTGCTTTCTCCAAATATCATTGACAGCTTCCCCTGGAAGCTCCTGCAACACCTTCCAATGCTACACATGCTACCACCTGGGAGCTGGTTACTATTCTGGATCTCGCAGGATGTCTTGGTGTTGTGTGATGACTCTCTGTGATTTCTTCAGCAATAGAGTCTTATCTTAGGCCTGGGGCAGGTATTCAAGAGCTTTGACAGAGGTCTGCCATGTTTTGGGGACCCCATGGGTCTCTTGGTCAGCTCAGTGTGGGAAGGAATCAATAACTGGGACAGGGAGATGCTCACTCAGTTGAATCTTTACAAAGAGTGTATAATTGACATGAACTCTGCTCATAGCCAGAAGCAGTGACACACTCCCCAGCGTGGAGGAGATATCAGAGTGCAGCACAACCCTAAGCCTAAGAGATGATGGTGACTTTATTAAACACACACATATACGTGTATATTTACTAATTTTAAATATTTCTGGCACTGGACTGATAGTCAATACATTAAATGCTCCTTTTAAAGGTAGTTTCCAAATTTTTAAAAATAATATCTATTGTAGAATCTGCCTCTTTTCACACATTGCAAAGACACATTAGGCGAATGATTTGGATTTTGCTTCTTCGTTTTAAATGCTATGGCTTCAGTTTACACCCAGTTCCACCCCATAGGCATGGAAGTGTTTCACTGTGGCTGTTGGTTTGTTTGCAGTCCATGAGAATATCCCAGTAGCTCAGGCCTAAAGCAGAAGACATGACAAAAGCCATGTTGGTACAATCTTAATAGACCTAGATCAGCTACCAAAACCAGAGTTATTACCAGGGTATTTTGGAATAAAAGGAAAGAGAAAATAAACAAGGAAAATTCTAAAGTTTGACCTAATTTCAGCTTTTCAAAAATGTGTCAATTTCTATTTCTCTTATTCCATCTAAGGCAAAAGAGAGTCCAGGGCTAAGAATGAACTTGACCTAGTTGGAATGCCTTGGGTGCAGGAGGGTTTACATGTCTATGAAATGCTCTTTGAACAAGCCTCTTATTAGATAAAGATTTGAATCTAAAGCAGTAATTTCCACAGATTTTAACCTCAGTAATTTGGAAGGGGAAATTTTTGAATATGACTGTATATTTTTTATTACCTGAAAGAGAATATGCAAAGAATATGAAGCCTCCAAAACGCACTGGATACAATTTTCTTAAATAACACAAGATCACAGTGTGTCTTTCAAAGAAAGCCCTCAGAATCCACTCAAAGATGGCTTGAAACAAGAGTTACATGATAAATATGTAGAGAGAAAGCCAGTTCCTCCACCTGATAACCTTTAGGCATCGCAAGCTTCCCACAGAATCACCTGCCTTCCCCTGAGAACATGCAACTTGTAAAGAGTTGTGATGACGATCTGATCTATTCCTCCACTTAACCCTGGCCCCCTTTCCATCCAATTAATAAGCATCTCTCCTCTCCCTTTTCACAAGTTCCTCCAACACCAAGTGATTGGTGAGGGCAATTTGCAGGTTGTTTTGTTTTGTGTCTTCAGTTCCTGATCCTCTGATGGAGTGACCCCCTCAGAAAGGTTTTCCTTTTTGCTAAAACCATTGCTTTGACATTGGCTTGTGTGAACATGGGGTGCTGAGCATCAGACTGTGAAATAAAAACTGAATATTGATGTGATCTCATCTTGTACACACCAAGGTTGATATACCTGCACTCCCAAAGGTGAGGTCACAAGCAGGTGTGTTCAGCTGTTACTGCTGTCCTCACCCACCCTTCAGATAAGAATAAGCTCTGTCAGCAGACCTCCTCCAGAGGATTCCTACAGGCCCTCTTCAAGTCAAATCTTAGTGCATACAGAAGAAGGCGCCAATGGAGCAGCTGAGACTTCTCTTGAATCATCAAGCTGACCAATTTCCACACAGTAGAAACCCAACCCAAGATTAAATAGTTAATAGAAAATGATTTAAATATCCTAGGTGAAGGTCATTTATTATATAGGCATTTGTTGATAATTGCTAATGATAATTCTGTATTTAAATGTTTATTCCTTGACTTATGTACTGGTTCCCAGATATTTTATACAATAGTTTCATTTTACAATGATGACACTGGGCAGGGTGTTGTAGTTACCATCTCATTGATGGAACAAACACCCGACCAGAAGCAGCTCATGGGAGGAAGGCTTATAGATTCCATGGGAAGTTGCATCATGGCTGCTACTTCATCATTCATCCACAGTAGAGACACAACAGCCAGCACTAGCAAGCATGAGCTGACTCTCAACAAACACTTAGGGCTGGACTCAAGATCTGCCCCCCGCCAGTGACACACCTCCTCCAGCAGGGATCCACATACCAGAGACAGAAGTAGAAATGTTAACTTTAATCAGAAATACCTGAGGCGAAAGAGACATTTATAAACACCATCACCACAAAGAGACTGTGTAATACCTTCTCACATTCAGGATTTATTGAAATTCATCATAAATCCCTTATGCTTAGGGAACATGGGGTTTAGAAGGAACTCATTGCATGTGAACATCCCAATAAGAAGATAGATGATGTACATTGGTCTAGATAATTGTCCACAGCCTGATAAACATCACAGAGTTGCAAATGTTTCCAGTAAACAACATAGAACATTTTTCTTAGCCAAAAATGTTTTCATGTAGGCTCACACATTCACATTCAGCATTTGCTGGAACAGACATTTGGTGATGGTGGTAGTTTGCCATATTTCAGGATACCAAGATGGTTCCAAATGCTAAAAGAACCTGTTTCAAAAAACAGAAACTATTCCTAATTGGCCTCAAAATATTGGAGGTTGGTTCTTTTCCTCAGGTGATAGATGATAATATATCCTTTTCATGGAGGTTGCTCTAACTGAATCACAATTTAAACTAAAAGAAAATAAAATGAATCAAAGTGAAGGGGAAAAAATCACATTTTATCGCATCCCATTTCCTTTAGAAAATCTATATTCTTCTTTTCTGCAAGTGATTATTATGAGATTCTAGAGTTGTCAAATGAACAGAGGAAATGTGTTTGAAAGCACTGATTGCAGCACAGGCTAAGGTCTAGTAAGTAGTAGTCAGCAGATGA
Organism: Zapus hudsonius; assembly: GCA_004024765.1. Taxonomy (NCBI): domain Eukaryota; kingdom Metazoa; phylum Chordata; class Mammalia; order Rodentia; family Dipodidae; genus Zapus; species Zapus hudsonius. The sequence continues at coordinate 9,080 of PVHP010010283.1, read as the reverse complement.
TAAATGCTATTATATCTTGAATTTTTTTATTTTCTGAGACAGGTTTTCATGCTGTACCCCAGCTGACCTGGAGCTCACTGTATAGAACCCAGGCAGGTCTCAAACTCTTGGCCATTCTCCTACATCACACTCCCTAGTGCTGCTATTTATGAATGGTATAATCCAGCATGCTCAGCACTGTTTAGTAAACCTCTCTGAACTCTCTTTGTGTTTTTTTCTTATTTAAACTATAAATTTATTTAGCTTGGAAAATCTAGATAATTATTTCCAAAAGTTAAATGTAGTCTTTTTCTTATTGTTTATAAATTGCTAAAACTATTTTGTTGGTGTCGGAACAAATGCTTTCCAAGGGAATAATAACAATCAAGATGTTTATACTTTTTTTCATATGGAATAAATTTAATTATACCCTGTAGATTAAGAAGCCTTTTCTAGATTCCTTTACTTTTCAATTTTTCTGTACATTGAACTTGGATGGTTAAAAGCTGTGTCCAGAAGAAAGTTCTCTGTTGAGACCTGGTTCTTACCCTAGAGACTAATGAACACTTGTTGTGATTACTTCTCAAATGCTTACACACCTCATGAGCTCATGCCTAGTGATCTTATTCTCTAATTCCCTAGTTTTTTCCACTGCCAGAAAGATCAGAGAGAAAGTCTATGGGTGGAGAATATAGGTGTTTGATTTTTGGAGGAACATTATTGTGTTAAAAAAAAAGTCATCACTCATGGGTTTTTCCTGTTGGACATCCCTACCTCTACCCGAGGCCCTGCTCAGACTTGTCAATCATCACCAGTGCTCCCCAGAAAGAAGTAGTCAAGATTTGAAATTCAACTTGCCAAAGATTCTCTTAATTCACTGCAGAGAAAAAAAAATGTAATATTTTCTCTCCTTGGACTGTATAGTCAAGGTTTCAGTTGTGCTCATCTAGTTATCCTAGAATAATTGATTTGTAAGCTTCCTGTAAAATAGAATGTACTTCAATGCCTGAAAAAGGAAGTATTTCAATGAGACCAAAGTTTGGTTTATAAAATTATTTTTAAAAAAGAATTTAAAGATAAGATACTAAAAATCATGTGGTTTGAATACTTATATATTTGAAAGCTTATAGATTCACATCAAATCTAGTATACTAGCTTAAGAAAGATAATTAAACTCTCAATATTTCCCAACTTGATTCAATTTGAAACTAGTTTTCTACTGACTTCTTCTTTTCTTCATCAGTTACTTTAGAAAACTTGTAAATTATATTTTCACATCTATGAGATGTGAATAGTCTTCTAGAATCTTCCATGGCTTTTGTTTTTCTGTGTGTGTATGTATTCATGAGTTTAGGTGGCATCTGCAAGTGCTCACCTTCAACGCGGTGTGCTCACCTGTGGTAGGGTGTGCTCACCTATGGCAGCCAGAGCAGAAGGTCAGGGGCCCCACTCCTTCCCTCTTCTACTGCTTTTATTGGAGCAGGAAGGTTGCTGACCCCAGAGCTTGGTGTTTCACCATGAGCTCTGGTGATTCTCAGGTCCCCATACCTCTCCAGGACTAGGATTGTCCAGGCACTCTGGCCACTCTCAGATGTTAAGGTGGATATTGGAGATCTAACTCAGGCAGTATTTCAGGCCTCCTCTGGTCTCCATGCTTATGGAAGAAGTACTCATCACTGAGCCATCTTTCTAGCGCCAGAACTTTAGTTAAACAGCTCAGAAATGTATTCCTAAAAGCTTGTAGGCCACCCACTTTTTAAATGCCATTGTTGAGAAAGGCAAGTGTCAGAGGTATAGGGCAGTGGTAGGGGTTTTTCTTAGATTCAATCATAAGCACTATCAAAAACTAAGAAACAAATAAACAAACAACAACAACAAACCCACAACAAAATAAACTAGCAAAATCCCTGGTATCTTTATCTCCCAGGCTGTATCTGTGTGGGCATAACCGCCATAAGCACAAGGGACCAAATCCAATTGGCCTGATTACTTTGACCCCACCCATCCCTGCTCAGCTCCTCAACATACATACCTTATTCGGATGTCTGTCCCTCCGGTACTCCAGGATGGAAAACTTTCTAGCCATTTATTTATTTTTAATGAAAATGACATCAGCTCTCTGACTACACTGGTCTTATTCATGTTATAACAATCTTGAATAAAGTTATTCCTGCCTGGTTAATTTGACCAGGATAAAGGTTCTTAAGAGACATATGTAATTGTTATTATAACAAGCACTCTACAACATAATCATTAATTAATAATAGCCATTAAAAATTTAGACTCATAGAACACTGAGAAAAAGCCAGCATCCTTGCTGAAAAGCAGAGGGAAACTTGGGCAGCTATACCATCACTTTAAAAATTCTGTTTAACTTGACCCTTCTGTGCCGATTAACAATGATCCCAGCTGGGGTGGAGGAGACCATATCAAATGGGGACTGTTTCAGTCAGCCACATGCCACTGGGATGAATCTCCAAACCAGGCACAGTTTATGGGAGGAAAAGATTTATTGAAGCTACAGATAATATCTTCAAGTTCACTCTGGTGTAAGTAGTTTGTTTATTTGCTAGCTTCAACACTGTAACAACTACTAATCCTACAAATATTTATAATGTTACATGAGAAGTTTAGAGCCTAGGAAGACAGCCTTTAATTCTAATGATTTTTCAATTTTTTTTCTATTTCTTGTAGCTTTCATGCATTTCCTAAATAATGTTCTTCAAAAAATAGTATAAATTTTCTGTCAGGGCATGGATTTCATATTTTATAACCCCCTGGACTCCATAAGCATGGTGGATAAGATATGAAAAGACAAATCAAAATGACAGAGCTGAGTTTAAATGCAAGCAGAATATTTCTTGGACAGAATCAGAACACGATGGCAAAAGGTTAATTTGTCCTGAAGCTGTGTGGATGCCTGGCTCCTGAATGAGACAGTAACCAGGGAGTCCAGACCACAGGGGAGTAAGCACCAGGGCTCCACATGAGGCAGCTAAAGACTCACCACTTACATCCACATTCTCCATGATTAAATTCAAATTGTCAAATTGAACACATGAGGATTGGAGTAAGAGACACCCCCAGAGGAAGGGTCTGTGAGGGTATTTCCAAAGATCTAAGGGAGGAAGTCCTTCCCCCAGCATGGGGTGCCCTTCCATTGTAAACTATACATGAAAAAAGCCCCAAGAGAACACAATCCCTTTGGTCTGACTGCCCATGATACTCGCTGGTATATGCTTCTACCCTGTTACAGCTACCCCCCCTCCCGAATCCAGCCTCCTCAGCCAAGTCCATTGACTTTACCTAAGACCCAAGGCTTTCTAGGAACCCCCAGGACTTCAATGTAAAGTTTTAACTGCTGAGGCGTCCAGACAGAGAAGCTACAGGGTTCTCAGGACCCTCCAGCATGCAGACCCTTATTGTTGGGCTACCCAGTCTATATCCTTTAAGCTAATTCTCTAAATACCTTTTATAATGGATATTCATTCTATCAATTCTATTCCTCTATAGGATCCTGACTAAAACTGTGGACCTCCCATTTTCATAAAAAGAAACCAAAAACACTAATGACACAAGTTGCTTAAGTCTCTATACTGACTACACATCCAGGAAGACAGGCAGACTCAGATGAGTCCAGGCACCTTCTCACCTTGCAAGTGGCTTTGTTATGACTTGGTCATCTTCTCAGGCAGATTCCTAGTCACCATTGGCCTTCTTCATGATCCGGTTAAATGGAAGCAAATGAACAACTCTCCATCAGGAATTAATAAAGTGGAGAAAGAGGTCGAGAAAATAAAAAATGAAATACCTGCCACTTACATTAAGAAATATCCAAAATCCAAAGGACATGGATACTAACATGAAAGAAACCAACCAGAAAATGCAAGTAATGACGACTTCATTCACAAATTAAAATAGTCCATTGAAATCGGTGTGTGTGCGTGTACAATGTTCAGAAAGATTTGCTACTTCATGAACACATTCATCACCTTTCAAAAAAGCAATAAGTGATAGATCAAAAAAATAAACATGAAGAAATGAAAATATATTCTGGGAGTTTGGGGTTCCAACATATTGTATGTGAAGTTGGGAGATACAGAAGTTCAAGATCATCCTAGGCTATGTAGCCAATGAAAGACCAGCCTAGGCTACACAATATCTCCAACAAAAGAAAATAAAACAAAAAGACAGGAAAACTATGAAAAGACAGGCTAACTAGAAATCTTCTATGTCAAAATCACTAGAGAACTTACCTGTTATGAAGCCATGAGTTATCAAGTGGTGATGAAAATCTATTAGTTCATAGCATGGAGAAAAGAACTTTTTACAGAACTTTTAAGATACATAAAATAACTCTGGTTGCCATCATAAATCCATTTCTGTAGGTTATTTACCATTCAATTTTTTAAAATTGTAATCTTTATTTTCTAAAATTAGATACATTGTATTAGCAAAGATTATGTTGGTATCCCCATTTCCCTCCTCCCTGTCCCCAATCCACTGGTATCCTCCTTGGTGGGCATACTGGATCAATCCATGGGGTAGGGGGTTATGGATAGCACAGGAGGCAGCCAGCCCCCCCTTGTGTGTTTTTAATGTTGAAGATTTGTCAGGTAAAGAAAGGATTTGTTTCAAAAGATAAAACAAAAATTAGATATGCATATTTTTGCCATTTCCTATGGATTTTCTGATATGATTGTCTCAATCCTTTATGATTATTATTTGTTTGCTTAAGTATCATAAGTACTTTTGTTTTCAAAAACTTAACCGAGGCTTTTGTAAGTGGTGTTATTTCTTATGTTACTCATCACCCTGTTTTTAAATGACCTATGTTTTAACAGTATTATGCTATAATTTCTTTATTTTGTTCTAAGATTATAATATTACTGATCGTATTATGTTCGTTTGTCTGCATAAATGATTTGCAATTTAAATTGTTCTTTGGCTGTCTATGAATAGTGTGCAGGGCACATTCCATGTGGATGGAATTTGATTTTGGTAGTCCATGGGTGTGAAATTGATTTCAGTAGTCTGTAGGTGTGATATTGTAAAATATGACTGCACTGTAAATATAACTAATTATACCTTGTGAATGTATTTCCTACATAAGTAGAAATCTCACAATCTTTGGTCCTACATCCCATACAGAACTACTATTTTCATAGGTCTAAAGTCTATGACGAATTTTCATTTCCCACTTCTTCCAGCCAGCTATAAATTGAATTATATAGTGTCATGGTGAATTGATTATTTCCTCTTTGAAAAAATTCTGTATTATCTTACTGCTACTTATTTTTTTTTTTGCTTATTTATACTAAATGAGACTTAGAATTTGAGCTGAGTTAGGTTTAAACATAAGTTTCCATTTGAATGAGTTTACCTTTCTGGACCTTTTCTGTTTATTTCCTCCAATATATTTTTAAATCAGTCCTATCAACTTTAATTCATCTCACATATGCACTTGCTTCTATAGCTATTAATTCATATTGGTTTATAAGCCAGCCAATAATCTGAATGCTTCACTTGACTTATTTTTTAGTATCTACTACCCATTTCTGAATATTGTAACACATTGTCTGTGTACACCCATTCATTGCCTTTTTCTAGCAATGCCCTTTATATGACATTTCTGTCCATCTTATATAAATGATGGCAGTTTTATATTTATTCTGATCAGTTTTCTCATCTTCCTTAATCTTAGCTTTCAAAGCATAGGATGTATCCTGTGGCAGCGTTCCCATGCATGCATTAAGCCTTCAATGTCTAGCCTCCGCAGGCTTTGCACATCTGGGATTTTCCTTCCTGTAAATTATATGGACTTTGTTAATTTGCTCTTTTACCTTGTTGTCTACATACACAAAGATTCTGAATATCCATTTATTCACTTTGTTATGCCTAATTTCTTACTAATTTGATGACCTTGATGTATGTTTTTCTAAGGTCTGGGTGCTGTGGATTATATTTGATTCTGAGTATGCTTTTAACTATCCTGTTAGGATGGATTTTATAATTTTCACATTCAGAAATGCCGACTTTAATCTTTGATTGCACATTTCTGTCTGGTTTCTGGTTCTGCTTGACTCTGACCATTGCTTTCTGGAAGAGTTCCAGAAGTCACTCTGGCAGCCTGCTCTGCTTAGCTGTGTTTTTGGAGCAATCATAATTCTTTCTGATTTTGTGCCCTTGTTTCTGTGACTTACTTATTATTCCTTCTGCTTTAGTATGTTTCTATAAAATTATTGCTGTATATGCCTAGGACCCTAAAAGCCTTTATCTGGTTCACAGATTAGTTTCAGTGGCTGAGAAACCAAACAAAGTTCCCAAACAAGACCAAATTTTATTGTATTACACTGATGAGTATTGAGAAAATCTATTATGTATTATAGTCATCACAATAACATGTGAGTTTATGGAGGGTATCTGATTCAAACTGTCACACAACTCAAGAACATTTACTAAGAATTTAGTGAAGAAACTAGTAAAAAAAAAACCAAATAAAAAACACCCCGACAAATCTCATGGGAATTGAAGAAAATGCAAATTAACATTGAGATATAATTTAGCAATGTCAATAATAAATGAAAATATCAATGATGCAACCAAGGTGAGCCTTTCATGACTGTGTAGCATCCGGGAAAGGAGTTTGTGGCTTAGCTCAGCAGATGTGAAAACCTAGGCAATCTGCATCAGTTCATGGACAGCAGCCCCTTCAAGGGCTCTTCCACACTTCTTTCCCATACCATAGATTCCAGAGCTCATCACAGACTCACAGACAGACAGGAGAGATAGATAGAGATAGAGATAGAGATAGATAGATAGAGAGAGAGAGAGAGAGAGGGTGCACCAAGGCCTCCTGCCACTGCATACAAACTCCAGATGCATGCACCACTTTGTGCATCTGGCATTATGTGGGTACTGGGGAATTGAACCCAGGTCATTAGGTATTGTAGGTAAGCACCTTAACCTCTGAGACATCTCTCCAGTCCTATATTATAATTTAATAGGGGAAAATGATATGCCTATAAAGGAAACTGTCTCCTAACTGCTTCCTTCTTCTCAGGTGTAGAACCTCAACTGTAATAATAATTTTGCCAGATTCACTAATGAACCCCAGTGCATGAAGAACACTATGTGAGCATATGAAAATGGAAACCTCATGCAACCTACATAATTTCACTCTATCTGAATGAAATCCCATAATCAAATCTTCTGTTTTTCCAGTTGCATGCTCATCAAAGTCAGAAAGTTTACTTTTTAATTTTTCCTTTTAGCCGTATTTTCTAAGATATAAGTGGCTATGTCTATTATATTAGAATATTTCCTGACATGAATACAGTTATATGATGAAATGGAAAACAGTTACAAAGTTATATAAAATTGAATATTACACAAGTAAACTTTAATTTAGAAGAGAAATGTAATGATGCATAATGGTAATTTTTCTGCATGAAAGTTACATTAATTCTGAGTAAAAGTACAGTTTATAAATGAAAATGTGATGTTGGTTTTTGTTTAATGTATGCTTGCTTGCTTTGCACTTATATATGTGGATTTTTTTAACAAAGGACAATGTTAAAAAAGGTGTCAGAATATAAAGGTTATGTGTAGTAAGCTTATTCTGTTTTTGTTTGCGTTCTTTTTACCAAGAAAAACCCTCCAAATATGTAAGTATAATGAGACTAATAAACCACTAGAACTATTCTTTCAATTAAAGGAAGATAAAACATAAGGGTAAATTTCTCAATGGATAACTTACAATATATGTAATAATTTATTGGAATATAGCTTAATAATTGCACAGATATTTGTTTCCAAGATGTGATTCTGAATTATATATATAAACCATTTAATTTGAGTAGTATGATTGGACATGTATGGATAAATTGAATTAAAGACAGTTATTGAAATTAAGTTTCTTATTGGTGGAGTGAGAGGTCAGAGATAGGCAAGAGGAAGAAATTAGAATAACCCACATGCCAAGGGACTATGGGAGACATCAGCATGAAGACAGGGTGTGTACATAGAAACTGTATATACATGGGTGTATATAGAGTTTGTCATATGTAAATTAAGCCAAGAATAATCAGCAAAAAACAAAACTGAACAAAAAAAAACCCAGTAGCAAGAAGATCACGATGAATTATTAAAAAGACAAAACTTGAACATGTTGGACCACCCCAACCTAATAAAATATTACTATACTTATGCTCTACACCAGCTCTCACAGCTGTGCAAGCGAGCGTGCGCGCGCGCACACACACACACACACACACACAGTGTTGGGAGTATTTGAAAAGGACATGAAACCAACTAAAAGTGTTGGCCTCCAATGGCCAAATGTGGAACAATCTGATCAATATAAAGTAGTATTTGAATATCCTTAAGAGTTATTTTGGAATAGCAACAAATGAGGCTTTCGAACAGCTTTATATGGCATTATGTGAAATTACGCAAACTGCCAACAAAATATAAGGCACAATTATTGGGCATTTTGGTGAAAGAGGTTTTCAATCTAAGTATTTTAGTTTTGGTATCAAAACATTTATCCTCCCTGAGATAAATAGGCATTTACTACAGGTCCTGTTTGTCTATTCAACAGAAAATTCTATTCAATCAGAAAATAATTGTAAATGCTTTAAAATGATGTACATTCACTCTACATTCACAGCATCTTTTGAACATGATATTCATTCAGTAAAATGTATGGATACACACACATCCAGAATCACACAATACTTATTAGGACACAGTCTTTTCACTATGAAAATTTGCTATCTTTATGAATTTTAATTTATAACTGATATTTTATTTTACTGATTCAGATTGCTAAATGCACTCTTTGATTTATCATCAAATATTTTATTTTTTCCAAGGAAGTGCAGTTTTCTGTTCTTTATAATTTCATTAGTAGTTTCTTGGCTTTTAATTTGGTGATTGAGTACAGGTATACAGAATACATACAAATCAGTCGTTTTGTAAAAGATGCAATCCAAGTTCTGGTACATAGTGAGACACACGGGAAACGTGTTGAGGGGTCAAGTCAATATTTTTACATAAATATAAATTACCAATATGTTGCCTGAAGTCAGAGTGGGTCT
>PVHP010010282.1:0-48064 GCA_004024765.1 Zapus hudsonius | reverse complement strand
TTGGGCCAGGAAGACCGGGATGAGTACTAAGATATACAGGATCCCTTGCCACAAGGACTAATACAGACAGCCCACGGAGGAGGATATACAACTGATCAGGGATGGGGAGGGGGGGATTGGGGAATTCGGGATAACAACGCATGGTTTGCCCACTAAATAATGTAACTCATTATGGACAATAAATATATATTAAAAAAATTAAAAACAAAACATCAAAGAGGACACCTGCAACTATAGCTAGCTCCTGCCTCCCAAATAAACAACTATACAATTCTATCATCTGAATCACAGAAACCTGACTTAAAGTCAATTCTACCACTTACTAGCAAGTTATTTAACCTCTCTAAGTCTCAATTTGCAAAACAGATATACCAAGTAGTGAAAATTAAATGAACATATAAGAAGTATTTAGCTCACAGTTATAATTTGACAAGTGTTATCAATTATTACCATTATCTATCACACTGAGGAGATAACATTCAAAGAACTCCATACAATGACTCCTACATTAAAGTCAAATTCCTCCCCCTGTAATACTTTGTACAAATATCAAAATGAGTATTGGAGAGTAGAGGATAAAAGAAGAATGTTTATCAGAATCCCTTTGGAACTTTTTCAAAATATACCTATCACTAACTCACATAATGAAGGGTTACTACATATGAAAACATGTCTATTCTGGCAGACTTTCCATAGGATTCTAGTTTGTACAGACATATATTCATCATCCAACTCATCTTCTACATGAACATAATTCTGATGAAGTTAGACACCAGAGCTTAATAGAATTCAGTATGTTGAAATATACTTTAGCATAAATTTCTGGGAGATTCTATGTATTGTCTAGATCAGTGGTTGGAAACTATGACCCAATGGCCAAATCTAGTCTATCACCTGATTTTTTGAACTTATAAAAAGAAAGCATACCTATTCCTTTCCATATTACTTATAGCTGCTTTCATACAATGGTACAGTTCAGTAATTGCTGTGAAAATTCTATGGCCCACAAACTTGAAAATATATGTTAACTATCTGACCTTGCACAAAAGTCAACTAATTCCTATTCTAGATTGTTCATTAAAAATGCCATTCAAACCAATCAATTACAAATTTATTAAGTGTAACTAAGTTCAATGTAATAACATCTCTCAAAGTATGTATATAAAAATAAAATCTGAAGGCTGGAAACAAAGCAAAGACAAAGTTCACACATAAGAGTGTAAGTCAGAAATAGTTTTGTCCACTTGTTCCTCTAACACCACTAAGTCACCTTGGCCAGCCACTGTGCTGTGCCTGTGGTCTTATGTGTGGACACAGAAACTAAATTAGGACCATCCAAGCCACTTTTCAGTGAGGAAATGGGAAAAATATGAAGTCCCCCTCTAGTAATTAGATTTCAGAGGTATGGCCAAAAAATAAAAAGAATTCTGGAGTGCTGGTTTGAATATAAAAGGTCTCCCACAACTTCATACGTTTAAATACTCAGTTGATGGTGCTGTGAGGTGGAACCCTATGGAGGAAGGATGTTACTTGCCTGCTTGCCTTCTCTCAGTCTCTCCTTCCTTCCTGATGGTGTTATGATATGGTGGCAGTTGTTTGCTCTTACCATGGCTTCTCCCCCCCCCCCCGCCCCCAGCCATGACAGAGTCCCCTGGAACTGTAGGCTGAAGTAAACCCTTTCCTTCCCTAAGATGCTTCTGATTGGAAATTTTGTCCCGGAAGTGAGAAAGCAGCTGATACATCTAGCATCCATGTCTACATCACATACAATAAAGAATCTGCTATCCATTAGAAGAAAATGAAGCTGACAGAAAGAGAAAAGAAGGGAGAGAGAGAGACAGAGAAAGAGAAAAGAAGAGAGAGAGAAAAGAAAGGTCTCATCACAGGTTCTGGGCAACTTCATAACTATACCTTGCCTCTCTCAGTTTGAGTTACCTGGGACATACAAATCAAATTCTCATTTTCACCCCGTTAATTTTTAACAGTTTGCTGACATTTGCAGCCAACGGATTCTAACAAAACAACCAACGATATTCAATTCTAAGAAAGACTTATTTTTTTTCATGGAAATAGGAATAACTACACTAATTTTGTTCATCCCTCATTAAATCCTTTATAAATTAACAAGTGGTCAGAATAATAAAAAAAAAAACAATTCCTAAAACCAAAGCAAGGGTATAGTATCGTAACATCTCATTTCACTTGTTTTCCTGAAAGAAGAAAGAAAGAAAGAAAGAAAGAAAGAAAGAAAGAAAGAAAGAAAGAAAGAAAGAAAGAAAGAAAGAAAGAAAGAAAGAAAGAAGAAAAGAGAATTTTCTGAACAAGCATGAGGGCTGGAGGAGGCCTGAGGCCACTGGAGTCCAAGACCCAAGCCAGGCGTGGTGACGCATGCCTTTAATCCCAGCACTCGGGAAGCAGAGGTAGGAGGATTGCCATGAGTTCAAGGCCACCCTGAGACTACATAGTGAATTCTAGGTCAGCCTGGACTAGAGTAAGACCCTACCTCAAAAAAAAAAAAAAAGTCCAAGACCCACATAACAGCTGGGCATGACCATGTGCATCTGTAACCCCAGTCCTGTAAGAAAGCAGAGACCCAAAAATCATCAGAGCACTTGAAAAAATGGCAAGCTCTGGAGCGCAAAGATCAGTAAGCTCCAGCTCAAATAAGAACAGGCAGAAGAGTGATAGAGCAGGTCACCAAATGTTTCACTCCAGCCACCACAGGGGAGTCCTTGGCAAGCACAACCTGCCTCAGGCAAGTGCATGGGGCGCCACATGGCACATACACATGTATGCACCATACATACCACAGAAATATACAAGCAATACACAAACAAACCAGGGCCAGGGCTGGGAAGATGGTTCAGTGGGCACTGAGTAAGAGTGCTTGCTGCAAGCATGAGGGCCTGAGACCACCTGAGATTTTTAATATTTTATTTTATTTATTGATTTGCAAGCAGAGAGAGAATGAGAATGGATATGCCAGGGCCTCCAGCCACTGCAAACAAACTCCAGGTGCATGTGCCACCTTGTGCATCTGGGTTTACATGGGTACTGGGAAATCAAACCTGGTTCCTTAGGCTTTGCAGGTACACATCTTTGCCCACTGAGCCATCTCCCCACCACATCTCTCATAAATTAAAAAAAAAAAAAAATTAAAGCTAAGCCACTGAGTGAAATTTCTATTTTCATATCTTATAACTATAACACTGTCCTGACACATTATTTGCCATCAAAGCTTACCAGCAGTGGACCCTGCAAGCTACACAACTGGCCGTGTAAGCAAGATGTGCCCACTGGCACACTAGCGGCATGACTACTATGGGGACAACCAACTGCTCTCTGATTGGACTTAAGGCCCACTCCGAGACAGGGAATTCATACCTGATACTGAAAGTCCAATCAAGTGCCTATGGCTGGAAAGGCCATAACACCGGGCGGGGTGAGGGTGGGGGACCACTACTGTTGTCTTGCTAAATGGATATATTATGCCCACCAAGTATGTGGTGCTTATTTATAAATAAGTTATGTTGATGCTCATATATTAATGCTACTCTCACTCACTTTTGGTTAGGGAAGCTTCTTTTTTCAGATGGCGGTGACTACTGGGGAAACTGAAAACTCATCAAAGCACTGAGAAGTTCCAGTTTAGTGCTCATCACTGAGACATTTCAATCCCATTGTTCAAGGCTCAGGGGCCACTTCAGAAGAGGTGGTGGGAGAACGTAAGAGCCAAAGGATGGGGAGAAGTGCTTCGGAACGCTGTCTTCCATACACAAACTGGCTCCTGCATGTCACACAAGCTGTTGTTACCTGCAGAAGACCTGCAAAATATTGGGCCCATCATCAGGTTGTCATGGATGATTGATGGGGAGAGAGAACAGAAGTACTGGCAAGGGGACTGTGATCAAAATATACTATATATATATATATATATATATATATATATATATATATATATATATATATAATGTATAAAATTTATCAATTAAAAAGTTAATAAATTTCCTGTACATTTTAAAGCAAATAAGTTTATTGATATAAATACACCCATCTCTAAACATGTAATAGGACAAAAAAGTAAAAAAGTATCACCATTTAAAACAAAAAGAGGGGGAAACTAGGAAAAGAGGCAGTAACAGATTTTGATATTGAAGGGGAAAAGATGAAAGTGCTAGATAATACAGTTCACAGCTTTGAGTCAGGTCTCTGGGAAATACTGAGCTCCTGCAATACTCTGAGCAGAAAGGGGCATTGTGAGCTCATCCCTAGAGCTGAGCTGATTTAAGAGGATGACCACTATGTGAAATAGGCCTCTTTGTCCCAGTCATCCTAAGCATCCCCAATGACAGGAACCCAACACTGCTAACAGGCCCACCACTCAATCCAGCACTCGATTCTGGCAAGTGTTTCATGGACACAAATAGATGTCTCCACTGACCTTCTGGAAAACATACACCATCCGCTTTCTTTCACCTGAATCCATAAAACCTACCACAGTGTTGTATGTACATAGTGGTTAGATGTTCAAGACAATTTTCTTGAGAAAAATCACAACTTACAATCAGAATGCTAGAGTTCAAGGAAATCTTAGGGATCATCTAATCTAGCTTCTTTATCCTAAAAGCAAAGAAACTAAGAGTAGTTAAGTATCTACTAGCTCCCAGGTAGACCTAGTGGGCTAATCCTCTGATAATCAGTTCTTCTTTTTCCAAATAGCCTTAATTCTCCCACTATGATAAAGTGAATAAACTCTATTTCAACAAAACAAATACTATCAACTTCCTTCCAGTATTCCCTCTATGCACAGCCTTTCAAAGCTCTGCTGTGCCCAAAAGCCTGGATCTGTGATGGCTGCTTACTGAACACTCACAGTAACTCTAAAAGGTGAACATAGCAAGCCCACTATTCGAATGAGGAGAACATAACTAGATATGATGGGAGTGAGTGGGAAAACCCAGATTCTCCGTCTGTCACCAGGAAAAAACATGCCTCTTAACCTGTATCATAATCTGCCTCTTGTTGGATTTAGCCAGAAAAAAAACAGAATGCCTGACCCACATCTGATAAAGATGTATTTAAATGACTCACCAAATGGATTATTTAATTCATTAAAAAGAAAGGTTCTCTTACCCCAAATACCTCTAGAAAGTTTTCATTGTTCATATAATTGCATAATCCTTTAAAAATAGTTTTAATAGTGGGCAGTTTATATGCAAACAGGAGAATTAGCAATGGCAAATTTTATTTATTTTATCTGGTTGATTTTTAGACAAGATCTGCTATGTAAAGCAAGCAGGCCTAGAGCTCACAGTCCTCTGGCCTCAGCCTCCCTGACTGCTTGTACTACAAGTATGTATCATCATGCCCATCAACAGCTAATTTAAGTATGAGAAATTATTTTTCTGACATTAAATGTAAAAGACAAAAAGTAAATGATCCTGCAACATCCAATTCCACCAAATTAAAACCCATATAAATTTCTAAATCACTGACAAAAACTTAAATAAATGCTCTACACTTGCTTACTTCCTTCTGGTACAGGAAAAAAGAAATAAACGTGCACTGTGTCGGTATATGAATCTTGACACATAATCCTTACGGCCAAACAAATTAGGCAACATCATTATTTCCTCATGAACAAATTGAAGCTGATTTTAAAAAATATTTCCTGTCACTTAGCTAGTTACTAAAGATTCAAAATTAGAATCCACATCTGTCTGACCCAAAGCCTGTGTTCTTCTTAAAACAAGAGTTTAAAATACTATTATTCCATTGCTCACTAAGACACAGAATGCATTCTTTTCAAGGATTGAAAACAGTATTTTAACCAAAATATATGATCTCATTTAACCTTCTCAACAGACCACTAGTTAAGCATTATTATTACCATAAACCCATTATCATAAATGAAGCAGGTGCCAGATGTGGTGATGCATGCCTTTAATCCTAGCACATGGGAGGCTGAGGTAGGAGGATCACCATGGGTTCGAGGCCAGCCTAGACTAACACAGTGCTAATGGAAAACAACACCAATCCATACCAAGTGCAAGAAACTAACCAAGCCCACGCCTTTAACCCCAGCACTCGGGAAGCAGAGGTTGGAGGATTGCCGTGACTTCAAGGCCACCCTGAGACTACATAGTGAATTCCAGGTCAGCCTGGACTAGAACGAGACCCTACCTCGAGAAAAAAAAAAAAAACTAACCACAGAAAAGAAATAAAGGCCTTAGTTCACAGAGTTCTGGAGTTAAAGATACAAAGAATTTAAACTAACTTGAATTTGTGTTTATTGGTTAAAAGGAAGCTTATACATCACTTATACCAATTCCCACCCTGACAACAAAGTTGATTATCTAATAATACACCACCTAGGAAACGGCAACCTCAAGACTGGCCTTGAAATCCTAATCCTCTTGTCACTACCTCCCAAGGTGCTGGGATGACAGATATGCGCCACTACAGCCAGCTTGAAAGCAAAGGTTTATGAGGAGAAAAACATTAAAATAAGCATTTAAGTATTACAAATACATCCACAAAGAGATGAATAGAAATATTCCTTATGACATTTTGAAGGGATCATCTGAAAGTTTTATTTCAAGACATAATTTTAGAGTCAAAGTGTAAAACAAAAGATATCTCCAATGACATTTTAGTCACACACACACACGTTTAGTCTTACTGCACAGTTGTCACAAATCCAAAGTAGCCTTTTCTACTGAGATTGGCCCAGGTGTGCGTGCGTGTATGTGTGAGTGTGTGTATACATATACATATGTGTATATATGTGTACATGTACATATACATATATGTGTACACACAAACACACCACTGGCTTTTCTGCTAAAACAAAGTCATGAATGAGGACGTGGTGGCTGAGGGTGGTGGTCGTTCCTCACGCTGTACTACTGTAAACACACAAGTAAGCTACAATATCCAGGGGGCTGGGGGAAATCGGGTCATCCTAGCTCAAAGCAACCTGGTGGAAGACTTCCATGTTTGCTCACCCTATGTAACGAGCACCCCGATTTGCGTGCACCCCTCCACCTGAAAATCACGAAGGGAGTTCCAGGGCCCCCACCCACCGTGCAGC
This sequence comes from Zapus hudsonius, assembly GCA_004024765.1. Classification (NCBI taxonomy): domain Eukaryota; kingdom Metazoa; phylum Chordata; class Mammalia; order Rodentia; family Dipodidae; genus Zapus; species Zapus hudsonius. The sequence goes on along the minus strand of PVHP010010282.1, from coordinate 40,971 downwards.
CGCCTCCTCCCGGCCTGCCGGCCACGACGCGAGGTCAGCAAGCGGACCCAGGGGTCCCGGCTGCGGGCCGACGACGGGAGCGCGCGCGGGGCCCTCCCGGGCCCGGACCTCTCCGCCGACGGCTGGAGGACGAACGCTCCGAGCGGGCGGCGGGCCGGGGCCCCGCGGCGGCCCGGAGCTGCCGGCTCCCATCGTGACGGCCGGGCCTCCGCACCCCAGGCCTGCACGGAGCCCGCCCGCCGCCGCCGCCGCCTCCCGTTATCCGCCCCCCGCCCGCCCGCCCGCCCGCTCGGCCTGCCTCCGCCCGCGCCCTCCCCGCGGCCCGCACGCCGTCCGCGGCCCCCGGCGAGGCTGGGGGGTTCCGGGAGAAAGCGAGGACCCTCACCTCGGGATGGAGAAGGGGCACGCAGCCCGCTTCGCTCTCGTACTCATCCGGGCCGTCCGCCATCTTGGTGTTAAATCCCTCGGCCCGCTGCATGCCGGGAGAAAGCGTTTCCCCCTCTCGGGGCTCCGGCGGGCGCGGCGGAGGGGCGACGTGAGGGCGAGCGCGAGCCCCGCCGGAGGCGACGCGGACGCCGCCGCCGCCTCCTCCCGCCCCCGGGACGCCCCCTCCCGCCTCCGAGGGCGCGGCGCGGGCACGAGCCCCGGCGGGAGCGCGCCCTGCTGCACTGCGCCGGGGAAGCGGCGGACGGCCGTGGGCGTGGGCGCCGCGGCCCGGGGACCCCTCCCGGGATCACCGGGCGCACGGAGGCCCCGGGCCGGGCTCTCCGGAGCCAGCCGCAGGCCGTCCGCCCTTCCCCGTGTCTCCAGACGCCGGCCTCCGGGGGGCTCCCGGAAAAGCACGCAGAAACCCCTTTGTGAACTGATCCCGAGTCGCCCCTGGGGGTCTTGAATCAGGACCTTAAAAAAGGAAAGAGAGAGAAAGGTCGCCGTGAACGCCCCCCCCCATCTGCTACATTTTAAAATGACCCAGACTTGACACCTGAGGTTATCAGAACTGTCCGCTGGAGTGCGACCCCCCCCCCGGATGACTGAAGCCGCGTAGGAAAGGATTGGGGGGCGCTGGGTGGAGGATGTGGGGTGCACCTAGCGATCCTGAAGCCTGGCGGTGGGTCACAGATCCTGATTCCTACCTGTCACCAAAGACCACCTGCTCTCCAGCAGGAAGAGATTTACTCAGGAGCCTGGAGGAAAGTGAAGACCCCAGGGAAGGGAGGCCTGAGCATTCTGGGGTTGCAGGGGGAGCCCCGGCGGGTCTAAATCGAACTTCGTTTCTCAGCGAGGACCGCTGAGAAGCCGAGCGTCCCAGGAATAAGTGCAAAGAGCCGTAAACCTGGGGCTGCTGGGGAACAGAGCTGTGAGCGCTCAGCGGTGAACATGACCTTGGTGGAGGGGAAAGGAGGTGATTGTCCATTATCTTTGTCGGTCTGTCCCTCTGCACCGCTGCTTTTTCTCCCTGCAGCTCGACCTGATTTCCATTCTTTCACCTGGTCTTTCACCAGGTCTTTCGACCTGGGCAGAATTAGCATTCAGCATTTGGAGCACTGAAGGGTTTTCAGACACAACAGAAACCATTTTCACGTCAGCATTTCAGTTCTCAAGTCCTTGCCCTGGGAATGGGAGGAGGGGAGAGAGAACTCAGCAAAGAAAGGAGACCTCGTGGAACGTTTGAAAGGTTGTGGCATAAAGAAATGATTGAAGTGGTGAAGAAACTGCACATGGAAAACAAAAGAAAATACTTCGTGGGTGCCCTTGGATTTGAAGCCCAGTGTAGGTGTGTATGATGGGGAGTGTTCATGAAATGGAAATGTCAGACCTTATAAGGCAGAGAGCCTGGAAGAAAGGATCAGGAGTTTAATTCAGCCAGCAAAAATCTACTATTTGGCCCACATAGTAGTTTAGTAGTTTTCAGGATGTATTTTAATTAGACACTAAAATTTAATAAATCAAGAGAGTTTACATTTAAAGTCTAGATTACTGCTTCATCCTGAAAACATGAGAAACCTGGGGGCCTTCATACTCAGCATCTACCGGACATACAGCCTCCTGTATGCGTTTTCATTGTCTGACTTACTGGAGACAATTTTATTGTGACTTCTGAGAAAATGAAACAATTCAATTACCATCTGAGTCTGCCTTTCTCACTGCTATCAGACAGAAGTAAATAATTACTGAATGAAGAAATGAAAAATAAGGCAGCAACAAGAGCGGCTGTTAACAGGCCTCACATGGTGACACTCTCTTGATTCTGGCTCTCAAAAGGCAGAGAGGAAGACAGGAAGCTTAAAGCCAATCTAGGCTTCATTGAAATACACTCTCCTACCAGGTGTTGATACCCAGCTGAGTCCTCCTGCATCCCTCCTGCCTCTGATGATGTGTGCCAGCTTCCTGTGCCTGTCATGCTTTCCCTTCCAAACTGATGAAAGCCTGGATGGGTGAGGTGGCTCAGCGGTTAAGGCACTTGCCTGCAAAGCTTTACCACCCATGGTTTAATTCCCCAGTACCCATGTAATGCCAGATGTGAAAAGTGGTGCATGTATCTGGAGTTCATTTGCCGTGTGGCAAGAAGCCCTGGTGATCCTATTTCCCACCCACCACCCACCCCGGGAGTGTGTGTTTCTTCTTGGAAATAAATAAATAAAATATTTTTGAAAAAACTGTAAGAAAAAAAAAAAAAAACCTTTCCTTCCAAAGAAAGAATGAAAGACAACACTGCCTCAAAGAACAAAAATAATAAAAGTTTCTTTAGAAAGCATGTTAAATCGGACTAAGTTTAGTACTTCTAAGTGTAAACAGATGCCATGTTGCCAGTTACAGAGTTCCTATCTACACTGCACAGTCCAAATTTCAGCTAATATTTTCAGGGAACTTGAAGGAGAGCGCAGAACTATACTGATTTCATAGACAAACAATGGTATGGAACAAAATTCAAAGAGAGTAGACCTCATTAGAAAAAAATTTGTGAAATGGGACTAGAGATCAACTGGAAGGAAAGGGCAATTGATGTATAAATATGGTTTCCTGTGTAACTCCAGAGACAACTGAAGTTAAAGATGACTTTGGCAATAATCCATTTCTAGTTGAATTTGTCATTTCACAAATAGACAAATAATGGTTGAAAAATTTAGAAACACTCTGAGTCCCAGAGCTTTGTAGTAGTAGAGTCACCCTGGAAGCTTTCTAAGATTTTCCATCAACAACTCTTGACACTGCCCCATATTTCTTGTAATGAGTTGTTTGGTTTATTTAGTGATTTTTTTTGTTTTTTGTTTTGTTTGTTTGTTTGTTTGTTTGTTTTTCGAGGTAGGGTCTCGCTCTAGCCCAGGCTGACCTGGAATTCTCTATGTAGTCTCAGGGTGGCCTTGAACTCACGGCAATCCTCCTACCTCTGCCTCCCGAGTGCTGGGATTAAAGGCGTGCGCCACCACATCCAGCTTATATTTAATGATTTTTTATTGTGATAGAAACATTTAACATGAGTTCTACCTTCTCAAATTCTTGACTGCACAATACAGTATTGTTAACTATAGGCACAGAGTTATACAGCAGATCCATAAGACACACTCATCTGCCATAACTAAAACTTTTTATATTTTTTTTATTTGCAAGCAGTAGAGGTAGATAGAAGACAGAGAAAATGGACATGTCAGAGCCTCCAGCCACTCCAGTGAACTCCAGATGCATATGCCACTTTGTGCATCTTACTTTTCGTGGATACTGGTGAATCAAATCTGGGTTGTTAGGTTTTGCAGACAATATCGTTAACCTCAGAGCCATTTCTCCAGCCCCATAACTAAAACATTATATCTATGAAGCAGCAACTCCGTTATCACTCCACTCTAGCCCCTGCCAACCACCATGCTAATCTGCTATTCCAGGAGTCTACTTTATATATGGGATGGTTTAATTCAGGTGTCCCCCACAAACATATGTGCTCTGAATGCTTGATCCCCAGCTGATAGCAGTTTTGGAATTGGAACCTAATTGGAGCTGTGTTATTGGGGTCGGGATTATGGGGGTTATAACTGGCTTCCCCTCACACCTTCCTGCCACTGTTTGCAGTGCTGTGGAGGAGGTGATGCTCACCCTCTGCTCTTACCTAAATATTTGCCCAATGATAAATGAATGTGTAGATGAAATGTACCACATAACTGTAGTGGAATATTATTCAGCATTTTTGCTTATCTATGTCTATTTCAATACCTTACTATATTTGTTGATTAGCACAACATAGAAATACTTTTAAGATACTTCTCAGATTATTTGGCCCTGCTAAATTCTGTTCAATAATCACAGTCCTGGGAATTCTAATGAAGTATATTAATTATAAGATTTCTCTATAAGCTACTTCACAAATTTTTATCTGTCATTGGAACTGTGGACACTAGAACCAAATAAAATACTGCAACTTGGATTTGGGACAAGAAAGTATATAGAACAATACAATCCTGCCTGAAATAAAGTGTGGACACTTTTTGCATTCACATTCAGTCAAAATCATTGATGTAGATGAAATCAAACTGGAGAATTGAAGGAAATAAATGGAATGTGGCATGAGCAGTCCCACAACTTAAAAGAAGGCTCCCATAGACTTAAGAGGAAACAAAATTCTCACTAAAAAGAAGCCTTTTGCACAATAGTGCTCAGAAGAAGTGACAGTGGAGTGTTCAGCACTGAGACATCTCTATCACATCTTCCAAGGCTCAGGGTCCATTACGTAAGAGGTGGTGGAAAGATTGTAAGAGCCAAAGGAAGGGTAGCACTGACTTCAGTGCAAACTTCCAGACACAAAATGGCCTTGATATTCATGGCCTCACAGTGCCTGATAATACCTACACAAGACCTTCAAAACAGGAAGAAAAGTTGATGATAACCAAACAAAATAGAGACTAATTGAGCAGGGGAGGGGATATGATGAAGGGGGGATTTTCGAGAAGGAAAGTGGGAGTGGGGAGGGAATTATCATGGTTTATTGTCTAGAATTATGGAAGCTGTCAATTTTTTTTAATGGAGGAAAAGTAAGCCTTTTGAAAAAAGTTTTATACTATAGCCCTTTGTATAAGATAGTGGGAAATGTAGAAGAATCAAAACATGTTCTCAGGGGCTGAAGAGACGGCTTAGTGGTTAAAGTGTTTGCCCGTAAAGCAGAAGGACCCGAGTTTGATTTCCCCAGTGCAAGGTGGCCCATGGAGCTTGTTTGCAGTGGCCTCCAGACCCTGGTGTTCTCTCTCTCTCTCTCTCTCTCTCTCTCTCTCTCTCTCTCTCTCTCTCTCTCTCTCTCTCTGAAATAAAATATTTTTAAAAATGTTCTCAATTGCTCCCCATATCCCTTCCACACCTCTACCCAGCCAGGGCTTGACGTGCTTGTTGCTGTGTTCCTCAGACCAATAGCTAGACTGCAGAACTAACTTCACACATCTTCACCGACCCAAACCGCATTGGAAACAAACTGGATGGATTTTGCACATTGTCTTTTTTAGAAAAAGAAAGCTGTTGATCTGGCTATTGTGAAACTAGAAGGAAGTGGCCCCATCTACTCAATTCTAGGGCAGGAGAGGCGCAGGGTTCCAGCATCTGTACTTAATTTGGGGATGGAAAGGGCTACAGGTGTGATGCCATGAGTGACTTTGCTATGCAACCCAGCCAAGATTTCTGTTCAGGAAGACAAGAAAAACTTTCACATCAGGCTTCATTAGGATAGTCTTGATGTACAGCAAGTGCAGTGGACCTCTAGAAAGTTCTCCAGCATGTCCCTTCCCCCAAACCCTGGCCAATTATTGGAGAGATATATTCTTATTAGTATGTGTTCCCTAAGGTTTATATCAGGAACCAGGGGTTCTCCTTACATTGGCCTATTTACCAAAAAAAAAAAAAAATCAAACTGAGAGCTGGAAATCTAACTGCAGTTAGTCTAACTGCTCTAGTGGACAACCTGAAGACAACACCCACCTCTGGCTGAAAATTGCTGGCTATGCTATCTCTTTCCATCTTGCCCAGATTTGGATAGCCTGGCTCATTCCAAGGTACCACGTGGTGTCTTCACTACATTCTTTCCTCCACATCATCCTCATGCAGTTTGTTGTCCACTCTTAGTTTTTTTGCTTGAAGGCAAAGTAATCTGTTTACTTCTCTGCAACTCCAGGAAGTGATGTGGAAGGAGATAAATTTGGTCAAGGGACTGAAAATACAGAAACCCTGGACCCTGGGCTTTCTCCTCTAATTGAAACAGATAATTTTCTAACAGAGCAACATCCTGAACACTGCTAGTTTCTTCATCTTAGTGAGTATAGCTTGAGGCTCTATTTTCAGCAGGCTCTGTGGTTCATTTTCCCCAATTCACCAGCGTTTCTTGCAGCCTTTCTAGTCACATAAGGTAAGAAATGAAAACTGTAAAGCGGGGTGTGGTGACGCATGCCTTTAATCCCAGCACTCGGGATGCAGAGGTAGGAGGATCGCCGTGAGTTCAAGGCCACCCTGAGACTACATAGTGAATTCCAGGTCAGCCTGGACTAGAGTGAGACCCTACCTCGAAAAACCAAAAAAAAAAAAGAAAAGAAAAGAAAGAAAGAAAAGAAAACTGTAAAGACACATTAGGTTTACTTCTTCACAAACCTGAATGTCAATCTCAGAATTCAGAATATCTTATCAGCATGCCTGGAGATTGGGTAGAAGGAATGCGAAGTTGGGAAGTGAGCACTTCTGTCTCAGGGAAAAGAGGTAGAAGAATGGTCGGCAGGACTGAGACGTAGGCCGACATTCTCTGCTGTCTGACAACATTAAATCTGTATGTGTTTACTTGTCTTATTTTTCCTTGTATATATATATATATATATATATATATAATCCCTTCATCTGTTGTTTGCTAAATTGGTAAATTTTCTAGATTCTTTTTGTTTGTTTGTTTTTTAGTAGATGTTAAGGTGGAGAAATGCTTTGATACAGTTGTAAATGATCAATGATTATATCTGGAATCATCCAAGATAAGCTTCCCCTCCAACCGGCTCAGTACATTCATACAATCTGATGCTCCATTGGAGAGTGTCCTTATCACAGATCTGGATGGAAGGCCCATCATGCCTCTGCTCCTTGTTTCAAAGGGGGTTCTTTCTACAGCTGGTTACTTCACTCCCTGAATTTTTTCCTAATTTTATTCTCTGAGCTTGATCATAAATTCACTTTGGGAACGTTTGCTATTATGCTGCTACATCAGTTCATAAGGGAAGGCACCGGGAACCTACAGATTTTCAAACATGCATACACACAAATTTCCTTAACTAACAAGGGGTTTGTGGAGTCCCAGGGCATGGTCCATGGACATCAGGTGAAACAATAAAAACCCTGGCAGGGATAAATTATAGCTTTAGTTCTTGACTATTGTCAAGAACCTGTAAAATCTTTGGGAAGTCATCTATTGTCTTCAGATAAAATAATTTTTAACAAATAGTCTATAAGAAGCTGGTGCCAAAGTCTGAGGAGATGGCTCAGTGGGTAAGAGCACTTGCTATGTAAGCACAAAGACCTGAGTTCAATCCCCAGCACCTATGTAAAAATCTGGGCATGACTGTACATATCTGGAACCCCAGTGCTTAAAGGAATAGAGATAGAAGGTTCACAGAGGACTTTTGGTCAGTTTAACTATCAAACTGCAAGGTCAGTGTGAGATTTTGTCTCAGGGAAATGAGGTAGAAGAATGGTAGACAGGGTAGTCAACTTTCTCCTCTGGCCTCCCTGCATGAGGTGTGTGCATCTTGCACACACACATGCATGCACTCCCCACCCCAACCACACATCACACACACACACACACACACACACACACACAGGAAACTGGTTCTGACTTTGCAGCTAATTATTTGTATACTTTTTATCATCTCCTTCCATTGCTCACACTCAGTTTTAGCATTTTAAAATGAAAGCTTAGAATAAATAGGTTCTTTCCAAAGTCTCTTTCATCCCTATGATTTAAATAATAATACCATCTAAGATTTTCTTTTGATCTTTCATAATAAAAAGTCTAGTCTCTACAATCAAATTCTGTTCTGTGACTGGTTTACTATGATTTTTTTTTCTATTCCTATCCAAAATCCCTTATTCTGCTTGTCTTTCTCTTTTCTACCCTTTTAATATTCTCTCTTTTTTTCCCTCTTTCAGTCCTGGGGAATAGAATTATGGGTCTATTGCATGCTAGGCAAGTGCTCTATAACTGAACTACATTCCTAGATTTCCTTTTACTTTTTATTTTGAGACAAGGCCTCAGTTGCCAGGTTAGTCTCAACTCACTCTGTAGCCCATGCTGGCCTTGAATTTATGATCCTCTTGTCTCAGCCTTCTAAATCGCTGGGATTATAGGTCTGTGAAAGAAGGCTCATCTTTATCTTTCTTACCTAAATCACTGCCATACAGACTAAGTCTTATTAGTGAAGACTAAAGGACATCCATCAGCAAAAACTCGTTTTTTTTTTCCAGCTTCTATATAGTAATTGTAGTGGTTTGAATCAGATGCCCCCATAAACTCGTGTCCTGAATCATTGGTCAACAGCTGATAGCAAGACCGAAGGTGGAGCTTTGCTGGAGGAAGTGTGTTGTTAGGGGTAGGCTTTGGGGTGTTAGAACCAGTTCCCCCTCACCAGAGTTCAGCTCACTCTCCTGATGCTGTTTTCCACCTGCTATGACAAGGAGGTGATGTCCAGACTCTGCTCTGCCATCTTTCTCCTGCCATCATGGAGCTTCTCCTCCAGATTGTAAGCCAAAATACACAACTTTCCTCCCATCAGCTTTTGGTTGGGTGTTTTGTCCCAGCAACAAGAAGGTAACTAAAATGTTAATGCACAGGGTAAGTGAAACAACTCAGTAACCAATACCCAAAGGCAGTCCATTCTATGTTCTGTGTCTTGAGAGGAAAGAAGAGCTTAAATGTTGTTAAGAAACATCTGACGTCCCACTCTTCTCCAGTATGCCCATCTAAGCTACACTCAGAGAGAAGGAGTGTGGCTAAAAGTTCCATATCAAGAGAATAAAATAAATCTAGGTGTGACAATAAATGCCTGTAATACCAACCTGGGCTACATCAGGAGACCCTGACTCTAAATTAATTAATTTATTGAATCATTTCTCTGTAGGGATTATTGGTTTTTTTTTTTGTAAATTTTCTAGATTCTTCTTTTTGTTTGATTGTTTTTGAGTAGATGTTAAGGTGGAGAAATGTTTTGATGCAGTTGTAAATGAGTGATGACTATCTCTGGAATCAACCAAGATAAGCTTCCCTCCAGGAGAGTTTCCTTATCACAGAACTGGATGGAAGAAGGTCCATCATGCCTCTGCTCCTCATTTCAAAGGGGGGTTCTTTCTACAGCTGGTTACTTCATTCCATGAATAGAGACTAGGGTTGAACATCAATCAAGTTGCAACACCCCCAGATTCCCACAGGATCCATTTGAAAATACCTGCTCATGTAGTAGGAAGTCAACTTTTTTTTAATTTTCTAAATTGTTTTTGAAATTCTAGAATAATTACACATACTGCAAAATTTTAAATTATAAAGTAAGCATAAAAATATATTTTTCTTTTATGTCTCTATTCCAACATTCCCCAAAGTTAGCTATCATAGTCATCCTAAAATACATAATGATGTTTAGTCACGAATGCACCACACATGTGACAGTGGTTTCATAAAATTATAGCAGGGTGAAAATTTTCTCTCACTTAGTGACACTGTGTCTATTGTAAGGTCATAATGCAAGACATTACTCATGTGGCTGTGGTGATGTCGATGTGAACTGTGCTGCCGGGTGTATAAATATACACTACATGCAATTATACACGGTACTTAATACTGGATAATGATAGAAAATGATTATGTTCCTGGTTTATGAGTTTGCCATATTATATGTGTTATTTTAGAATGTTAAGATTTATAAGGGTCTGCTGTAAAATGGTATGCCAAGTTACACACACGGCAGCCTCATAAATCTTGTGCTTTTGGCATTTCTTGATTGCATAATTTCTTCTTGTGGATGATTTAATCTCACATTCTGTTCACCATGGTCCTAGGAGCCATAAGGTATGCCATATAACCCAGTTGTATAATATATTATACCATCAGGAGCTGTGTAAGTACACTGATGCTCACACAATGATGAAATTGCTTAGCACATTTCCAAGTCTGGGAAATGCATATCTCTATCTCTATCTATATCATCAATATATATATATATATCTTTAAAATATGGCTTCTTGACTGTGTAAAATATTCCACAGTTACTCACTCTACCTTGGGTTAATTTAGAGTGTTCCAAACTGGCATTTATGACTTACATAGTGTTCTCTTGGGTTCTTTATAGCAATTGGAGAACCTATGGCTTTAAGTATCAGAAAATTTGTCTAAGGCGACTTTGTATAATGAAGACCTTTATTGTTTCTTACAAGAATTCTAGAGTTCTATTTAGCTCTATAGTTCAGTGATATAATGGAGATCAAGTATTTTGTAGATTAATTTAACAGTTCCATGATGTTATGAAGATTCTACCAGATTCCCTCTGTCTCTGTTCTCACTTTGCATCCAGCTCATGTGGGTGGCTTGGGAATTAAAGTACAAACAAGTGCCATCAACCACCAAGCCATCTTCCCAGCCCCTCCGCTGCTACTCTCAGATAAAGATGGGAAACTTCCCATTGTCTTCATGACTGCTATAGCTCTATTCACCACACAGCAAAGGCCATGGGGAATAAAAGATTTCTCATGCGCCTCCTTTTAAAGCCCAGGAACACTTTCAGGTCTCATTGCTCAGGACTGGCATACAGGCGTATGCTAAACCAAGGATTCCCTGAAAGCATATAAACAGAATGGAAAATTATGCTTTATATGCCAAATCTGTCCCATTTTCTGCTTTTATATAAGCCATGAGCTATGAGCATTACATTTAGAAAAATATTTTTATTTATTAATTTGCAAGCAGAGAGAGAGAAAGAGAGGGAGAGAGAGAGAGAGAGAGACAGAGAGAGACAGAGAGACAGAGAGAAAATGAATGAGCATTCCAGGGCCTCTAGCTGCTGCAAAAAACTCTAGATGCATGTGCCACTTTGTGCACTCAGCTTTACTGGGGTACTGGGGAATTGAACTCAGGTTGTTAGGCATTTCTGGCAAGTGCCTTAACAACTGAGCTATCTCTGTAGCCCCCACGTATTACATTTTTATGTGGTTAATAAAATTCCAAAAGAATACAGCCATCTATTCATACCTACAGGTCTTGCATCTATGGGTTCAATTAACCCAGGATTAGAAATATTTAACAAGGAATGGTTGAATCTGTGCCAAACATAAGCAGATGTTTCTTCTTGTCATTTCCTTAACAATGTAGTTAACTACTACTTACAGAGCATTTACATCACACCAGACATCATTAGAAATCTAGAGATGACAAGCATATGGGAGAATACGTACCATTTTACTTGAACCTTCATGGGTTCTGGCACCATAGGGCTCCTAGATCCAATCTCTTAAGATACTGAGGAACCATTGTAGTTTTTTTGTAACACAGGGCAATTATATAAGGTACAAAGTCCATAAATAAAATATAGGTATTCTTAAATGGTATTTTACTATCTAATAGTAGAGTTGGGAAGTTACAGCAGACAACTATGGAGCTCACAAGCCTAAAGTATTCACTGTAGTCATTTGCAGAAAGACTTGGCTGATCCCCAGCTTACACTGCCTGCTGAAGGGAATCTTTCTACACAAGACTATGTGGTCAGTAAAGCACAAACAAAATTGAGCTCTTTCAGCAGGAGGACAAGATGTGAGGCTAAGGAATGCTGTCTTCTGGATATGACCGATCTGCTACACTCATGAACTCACAGATGGAGTTTCTGGCGCATGACGGAGCCTGTCAATATTTCATTATAGATGAGACATGTGGTCCACAAGACACCCCTCCCCGCCCCCACACACTTCCCAGAGTAAATTATGGAAGCTGATGAACGCTTTGAGAGGCAAATCATGTCCTTTCGTGTTGCAGCCACTGGAGGACTGTCCATTCTCCAGTCACTAACCTCCTGCCCATGAGGCTGCACATGATCCTAATTTAAATCAGTGAGTACACAAACAAACAAGGCATAGAAGATCTAATGGGAAGAAGGGTTTTCGTGGGAGGGGAAGACAGAGGATAAGTGTGTGGGGAGGACATCAAAATGCACTGTATACATAAATGAAATTGTCAAAAAATCCTATATATCTATAAACAAAACATTTAATGATTTTTTAAAAAAGTTTGAATAAAGTGGCAAACTGGAGTTACACACACACACACACACACACACACACACACACACACACACACACACACACTTGAGCTCTTCCCAGCAAGGATGGAAAGGAAGAAAAGAAATGGGCTGAACAGGTAGGTGCCAACAATGTCTGTGTAGGTTACCACACATGTTCACTAGACTTCGGAACCAGTGGAGAACAAGTTGATCTTTAAATAGCCAGTGCTACTTTTCCTGAGGCTTGAGGTGTCGGAGGGCTTCCAGGACTGATCAGAGCTCACACAGAGGCTGGAAAGTGCAGCTGGGGAGGGTTGACTTCACACCTATCACAGGATCCCAGTCTTGTTTAGGGCTCAGATGTCACTCTGACTAAATCCCTTGGCTTAATCCACATCATTCAATGAAGAAGAATCTAAGAATTCTTATGTGAACTTCTGACAACCTGCTACAGTGTCAAGTTGTGCATCCCATCTAAAGGACCTTAAAGTTGGGGTGGGGCAGCTGAGCTTCTGGATGAACAGGGTGGAGGTGTCTGACAGTGGCTGTGTGGGAGGGGCTGAGTATAGAGAAGAAGCTACCCAGGAGGGGAAGGTGGAAAAGGGGACTGATGTCCCTGGGGGACCCCAAAGTGAGACACTGCAGCAAAGCCCACATAGGTGCTGACTGAGTAGTCAGGCCTGAAAGAGGGGCACTAGGGAGTAAGAGGAAGGGACAGAGAGCAAACAAATAGGGGGTTAGGCACTCCATCAAGAGGTGATATGGTGAAGAGGAAGGGGACTGGCATGAGCTGTGTGATGGCTGATGCCCTGGGATTAAGAGGTCCTGGGTCCTTCCCATGCATAGATATTCTTCAACATGATGTGGAGGGGCCAGGCAACCTGGGGCAGGCAAGGCCAGAGTTGGTCCTAAGATGCAAGCCTTCTAGAAGAGAGAACAATTAGTCTAGACTGAGGTGAGGTGGCATGCAGAGAGGCTATAAGAAGAGACAAAGGCCAGACGCTTCTTTCCAGACACAGGCTGCAGACAGGCCACCATTGAAGCAGGTTCCATGAGGCCTCAGGACTCCCTTCTCTCCTGCCCCTCTCATGCTTGGCTTAGTGCTGGACACTGGACGGGCAGCAGGCTGATCAGCTGTCCCAGGGCAGGCAGAGAAGACAGCAGGAAGGAGTGTGGCAGATGGGAAATGTCGGGTCTGTTCTACAGTGGTGACTCCAAAAGCCAGCCTAGGGATAGTGGCAGCATAGAGTTCTCTCATCTAGATGGCAGCATAGCAATCTTGAATTTTTGGAGTGCTTGCCACATTCTGTCCAGGGTTTCCTCTGGGAAACCCTAGAAACACATTCCTCTCTTTCCTTAAGTCCCCAGGGGGTGGCCTGGAGAGAGATGAGGCTGGACCTTCATCTGCAGTGGCAGGAGACTATGGGTGGAGCTGTGTGACCACATGATGGCATTCTATTTAGGACCTGAGCTCATATATGAGGTCTGGAATTTTGCTTAGAGCCATTTTTGGAGCTCTCAGCACAGAGGCTTTTTTTTTAATGGAGCTCCAGGCCTGGGCACAAAGGAGCAGACCTCCTAGACCACCAGAAGCCTAAATGAAGAATATGTACCCCTTGTGCCATCAGAACTCTTTCTGTGATGGTCGGTCCACTAACACCCCTTGCTCAGCCATCCTTATCCTTTCTCCCAGAGTTCTGAACACAACCTGCCCTGTGCAGGGATCTTGTGCAGACCCAAGTGTTTCAGGCTTGAAACTTGAACCTTCCTTCTACCAAAGACAGATACAGTATACTCAGTTCCCTTGCTGAGAGCATGGCATCTTGGGACTGTGCACTAACTATGACAGCCTGCTCCAATGTCAAGGCCTATAGAATACAGTAAGGAACCCAGAGTCTGCAGCATGATGGAGTGGAGTTTAGGAGACACATAACAAACCACCCATGCACTGTCACTGAATACCCATAAATTGGTCCTGGGCAGTTGTAGAGCACCAGTCATCCTAGAGAACATGGAGACTCCATGAGCATGAGCTGAGCAGCTGACCTTAGAGCTTGGGTAGCCTGAAGGACAAAGGGCATCAGAAACAGAAGCAAGCAGGATGGGTGAGAGAGAGCTTTGCTCTAGAGAACTGAGCTCTCACCTTTCCCTTTAGCCGCCATTCAGCCTGGGAATGTTTGGCTCATGGCTGTAAGCAGAGAACTGGCAAGTGTGTACAGAATGCATTAACCCTGGCCCATAAGGCATTCCAAGTAGAACTGTGCTCACCACACGTATACGCCTGCACACCAGATGCTGAAGAGAGGTGAGGGGGACTGAAGCACCCCAAAAGCTATAGTCTTCCCCCTGGAGACCCTGAGGTCTGTGATGCCTTGTGAGGTTAGAGGGTAGTCTTCTGAGGGTCCTGAGCTGGAGAGTAGGATGAGGACCTTCTTCTTCTGTTCCATTCCCAGAACTGTCAGTACCTTTCAGGAACAGTCCATCCAGACAAGAGACAACTACTACAAGACGTAGTAGTTTTAGGAACAGTGCCTGTGTGTCCTCTGACTTTTACCCCAGGAACACTGGAGTGAGCAGCCAGTGAGAACAGAAGTCAGAGTCTGCTAGGAGTCACTGAGTCATGGACCAAGTAGAAGGGACACACTTACACTGTGACCCTGAAATTCCACACTTAGGCATTTAATTAAGAGGGGAAAGAAAACCTTATGTTGTCCCACACAGAGACTCCCCTTCTCCCCTCTCCACACACACAAGTCTCAATGCTGGAAAGAGCTGGTTGGTATTGCTTCAGTTTAGAGAGAAGGTTTGGTATAAGGATGAAAGCAATTATTGCCTTGTTATTTGTAAAAAAAAAAAAATCCCTAATGATATAACATTCCGAGTCCAGAGTGCTGACCATTACACAAGGGAACCACTGCCCTAATGATCTAATATGCAAATCTTATGCACCTGAGTCCAGGTACCTCTCCAGCATCCCCTGACATCACAGCCTTTCTCCATGGTGAACACTTCAAATTCTCTATCTCATCAACATCTTCCTACCTTTCTTCCTTTGCTCATGCTGTTTCCTCTACCCAACCCTCTAACTCTCTATCCTCTTATCCATCTGGGCAATTTCCTTTTTGGGGGTTTATTGTTTGTTTGTTGAACTGGCAAGAAAGCGGATCTTGCTCTAGCCCAGGATGACCTAAAATTCACTATATATCCTCAGGGTGGCCTTGCACTCATAGTTTTTGCCTCCCAAGTTTTTGTCTCCCAAGAGTGCTGGGATTAAAGACATGTACCTCCACACCAGGCTCTGGGCAATTTCTTAAGTGAAATTTTAAGACCTAATTCAAGTGCTACTGCTTCTGGGAAACTTTATAGAACAACACTTAGGCTCTATCCTACTTTGCTCTCTTTGCATAGGGTTCCTAAAAAAACAACTTGAGACAAGGACTTCTTTGAATACATTAATCTTGGGACATGATTCCAGAGCACAGAGTTGGGATTGGGAGATCAGTAGTCAAACATGGAAAGAAGAAAATTAACAGTACAATACTGAGACAGTTACATTTAGAGGGGACTTGTCCTCCTGGGCAAGTTTTAGAGGGGCCAGAATTGTTTGCTGACACAAAGGATCATTTCATCCCTTATTGATAGATCCCCTTCACTTTTTAGCTTACACAGCAAAAGAAAAACATAAGGCCTCAGAACTGAAAGTGAGATAACCAGGGCAGTAATCACATGTCATCTTGGCTAACTGGTTGCTATGGATATGAAATCAGCAGGAGATGTTTGATTTGTTCCATGGTGTATATTATTCCATGTGCTGGTAAACCTCCTTTAATCTCTCCCAGGCTTCATGGTGGTAGCTGATAGCAGTGCCTATGCACGGTCAGTACAGCAGCATGAGAGGTAACAGGTGCATGCCATGATGCTATTATTGGACTCGAGACCATAACTGGAATGTATGTCCTCTTTTCCACCACTACCTGGCCTAGGTTGCTTGGTCAGTTGCCCAACTCCATAATCTGGAGGGTGTGGAGGGAGCACTTGGTAACTTTAGCCTTATTAAGTAATGGTTGTTGCGTTTGCTCATTAATGGTTATTATTCAAGGTGGGTGATTGTAGAAGTCCAGTTAGCATGATTCACTGGTGTCATGGATATTCAACAGAATTTCAGCTTGTTCAGTATCCTGGTAACTACTTATATTGTGATAGGGAGCAGGCGACTTAACCTAGTTCTGTGGCAAGAGAGTGAGAATTTGCAGCTTTCCATCCCACACACAAGGGGGCTGCTTTTATTCCTCTTTACAAATAGGAATTAAAAGACTCTATTCCCCAGCGTGGGAGCTGTTCTTCTCTTTATTCTTACATAGCCCACTAACATTTTCTCTGATGCGGTGGGCAAACAGGCTGAGTAACTCACTGCAACAACAAGGCTATGATGGGTACCAACAAATCTATATGCTGTTAAGTCTTTGGTGGTGACACTCAAGCTATATTCCCTCTGAGTGAAGGAGAGTGGTTTCAAAGTTTTCCATTGATCCTTTCTGCCATAATAATTCTTTTTTTAAAAAAAATTTATTTATTCATTTTCAAGCAGAGAGAGAGAGAGAGAGAGAGAGAGAGAGAGAGAGCACTAGGGCCACCACCTTGTGGGTCTGGCATATGTGGGTACTGGGGAATTGAACCTGGGGCCTTAAGCACTGGAGGCAAGTGCCTTAACCGCTGAGCCATCTCTCCAGCCCTGCCATAATAATTCTTTATCACATAATCAGGAAACCAAGTAAAAGATTCTACTAGTTACTACAGAATGCTTATTTTCAAGTTGGAGATTAGGAATGCAAGCAGGAAAGGATCTCTGACTACATGGACCACTGTAAGCTGGACCTAGGTCATCTGGTCTCTGTGAACTCCACTCTATATGGAGGCTCTGATAATGCTGAGTGTCAGTTCAGCCCCTGTATCCAGGCAGCCTTGAAATGTCTGAATCTTTCCCTTTTCTCAATGTACCATTTCTTCATAAGGACATGTATATCCCTTAGGGAATTATTGTGGGAATCCATAGTATGTGCACCTGTGCTAGAATTGCAAGCTCTTTACTCAGTTCCCCGGAGATGATGCACTCTGGGTCTGAGAACTTGCTTAGAAATCAGTATGGTGGGAGAGGGGCTGCAATTTTCCATGGAAACAGCTGGCATTGGCCTTCTGCTCACCAGCTGTTCACTTTTCTAGTAATTATACGGAGGTCAAATAGCACCCTAGCAGATGCTCACTTAAGATGCCCTAAGGTACACTGATCATTATCAGCATCATTGTTACCAGAAGCCCATGGGTGAGGCACTCAGTTGCTACTCTGGCCTTGTAGCTCACTGTTGTAATTGTGTATACTTTATTTCTGTCAGTCAAGTGCCACCATCTGGCCTCTGCTATTTTGGATTCCTAATGATTCAATTATATGAAGAGGTCACTTCTGTAGCATCACTTCTACCAACCATAATGGGGAACGACCACTAAGCCAATGACACCCCCACCAGGGAATTTCTACCTTAGAAATGAATGTGCCCCTTGGCTCTCGGGCAGATCATAGAAGGTGGATTCTCAGGCCTCCTATTGTGCACTTTCTCTGACATTATAGCCTCCTTTAGTCTTCTGGCATCTTCCTTAAGTTGAAGTACTTTTAGAAGCTTTCCCTCATCTCCTCACTCCTTCATCATGTCCTTGAGCTTATCACAAAACCCCGAGTTGCAAACATCAGTTTTTGCCTTTATTTTGACCTCTTTAACATAATACTTTCAAGATCCACCCCATGCCTGTGTCCTTCGTTTTTTCATGTAACACCACTTTTTGCCTCATGTTAGGTATTTTCAGGGTCTTCAGGTAAGGGGAAACTATTCTCCTAGAGCAAATCAGAAGAAGCTACTGATGCCAACAGAGTTCAGAGGCATGTGGGAGGGGGAATGTCCCAGGCTATGTGCCACCATGACAGTTCTCATGACTCCACTCTTTCCCTACCAAGGCCTTGACTTTACCATAGAACACTTGTTAAGACTATGCATTCAGTTTCCTTTGTAGCTCTTTCACTTTGAAGTTTGACCCTGGGTCTGATTGTCGGCACAGGTAAGTATCTCTTTAAACACTGCATTAGAGACTTTCTGTTTTGCATAGCCTGACTAGAATTGAAAGTTGGTTACATGAGCCTTTTTTTTTAAAACCTGAATGCTCCCTTGACAAAAGTGAACAAATGCCCTCCAACTATCCACCGGCCATTCCTATTCCAGCAGCACCTTATTCCGGCTCATTTACCAGCCGGGAGGGAGTCTTAGTGATCTGATTAAGCAACACTTTCCACCAGCTGTGAAAGGGGGTCTGACTGATGAGAGATTCAATATTAGAAGCCTGCACAAGGAGTCTGTGTTCTAGTCTACTCCTAATATTAAATGTCTTAATTTTCCCCCAAAAGCAGAGTCTGAAACAAGGACTTGCATGCAGTTGATGATACAGGGGACAGTATCAGGGATATGGGAGAAAATGGTAAATGGAAGAAAGGAAAGCCAGTCCAAAGGATATGGTTACTTTGGCCACCTGAAACTTGGTCCTGCTGGGAACCCTTGAAGAGTTGTGTGAATTGTGCCTCAGAATCATCAGAGTTATTTGACACAGATGAAGACACAACTGAGTGTCCACCTTGCAGTGGCAGAAGGCAGTGCCATGAATGCCAGCTCTTTCAGCTTGCCTGCTTTCTGCATGTGCTAAAAATAAAGAGAAGCTTCTCCAGGCATTCCATGTTGTGATGGCAAAAAAGGCTTGCTGAAAATTGCATGAAATACCATGTACACTTGACAAGGTAAGGCCAGGGCACAGTTGGCTACGGCTGCAAAGGCTGGAGCCAACAGGGGAACCGAGAGAATACCTGCAGGGAGAGGAGACGTCAGACACACATGCATGCCTCTCGTTGCATTAACCACAACACCATTTTGGTTCCACACGCCTGCCACCTATCCGGATGCTAAACACTTTAAAAATAGGAACGTGGGCTAAATCCATATCGTGAGCCTCCTGAAGCCACTCACTGGAAAGACGACACTGGGGTGATCCTGCCAAAAGCCCAATCCTCTGTCTTGTCATGAAGAAGCATTTAATGAACCCAAATTAAGAGACATTCTACAAAACTTCTACCTACCTTGTGCTCCCCCCAAAATGTGAATGTCGTGAATGATAAAGACTGAGGAATTATTCCAAGCAAAATAAAAATAGGGTGTAATAGCTGAGCCAGACCCAGCTATACCACTCCTGGGCAAATATCCAAAGGACTCTTTATCCGACTGCAGAGATACTTGCACATCGATGTTCATTGCCACTCTGCTGACAAGAGCTAGGAAATGTAACCAGCCTAGATCTTCATCAGCTGATGACCCGATAATGAAGATGTGGTGCACATACACAATGGAGTGTTACTCAGCTGCAAAGACAAGCAAAATGATTAAATCTGCAGGAAACTGGATAGAACTGGAAAAAATTTATACCAAATGAGGTAAACAAGGCCCATAAAGGCAAAAATCACATGTGGATGGATCCTAACAACTCTTCATGTTTGTGCGTATGTAAATGAAAGGATGTGGCAGGAAGCATAGGCTATGCTTCCAGATTGGAGAACACAGGAGGGGGCACGAGGTGATGAGAAATGGCAGGGGGATAACAAAAGGAAACAGTATGAAAGCAGAAAGAAGGCCATGGTGGCATGTCGGAGAAGGGCACAGGTGGGGCTGAGGGAAAAGAGAGGAAGGGCAAACAATACCAAAATTTGTTTCAAAACGCTATAACGAAACCTAATTCTAATACACACACACAACACATGTTTTGCTTGTGTTAAGTGTCTGTGTGATGTGTTGTGTATGTATGTGTGTGGTGTATGCATGTGTACATCCTTGAAGTGCTCAGAGGTGGGTGGGGAAAAGGCACCCACCTGCAGTGGCGGAGCAGAAGGGCAAGTGTCCCACCCCACCGCTGTTCTGCCTGTTCTCATTTTGAGCCAGAGTCTCTTGCTGATCCAGGAGCTCGCTGGTTTTCATGAGCTGGAGTGATTCCCTGGTCTCTGCTCCCTTTTATAGGACTGGCCACCCCAGATGTTTTATGTGGGAGCCGAAGATTCAAACCCAAGACGTTTTAGACCACAGACCCTCATGCTTGCTCAAGAGGCACTCCTAACCACTGAGAAGTCTCTCCAGCCCCTGAGCCATAATTTGGTTGTGTTCAAACAGACATTATTCATGCAACTGGCAATATTTAAATATGATATGTACATTAAAAATATTTTTGCATTGATTCTTATTTCTGGGTAGGTTATCATATTGCGATTAAGTTTTTTAAAAATTCTTTTCTTTGGGGGGCTGGAGAGATATATCGCTCAGTGTTTAAGGCACTTGCCTCCAGTGCCTAAGGCCCCCCCCCCTTCAATTCCCCAGGACACACATAAGCCAGACCCACAAGGTGGTGGCCCTGGTGTGCTCTCTCATGCTCTCTCTCTCTCTTTCTCTCTCTCTGTCTCTCTCTCTGTATCTCTCTGCTTGAAATTGAATAAATAAAATATTTTTTAAAGTCTTTTTTTTAAGAAAATACATGATGGAGCACTTTGGAGATAATGGAACACCATGTGTGAAACTCTCAAAGAGAAAGTGCTAATACTAAGATTTAAGGAAAACAGAAGGAATAGAATGTAAAGAATATTTGACAGTTCTTTACATTGTGTGATAGTTTGAATAGATGTCCCCCAATAGAATTTATTATAATTGTGAATTGTCTTCAGCCTTCTGGCTGGAGGAAGTGTCACTTTGGCCTGGCCTCCTGGGGTCTTACCCTGAGGTATTTCTAAATTGGATACAAAATTCTAGGGATACATATGCAAAACAGCATCCAGAACCCAAGCCTGGCAGTCCTGCTGTTTTGTGAGTCACAGTGTTACAGTGTGCTTGCTTGCTTCTGGAGGTACTGTTTCTGTCTCTGCTTGGATCTGTGAACGGGGGCCAGCCTTTTTCCTTAACTTCCCCTGGGTCTGTTACTTCAATAAATATTTTCTTGCTCCAAATTGTGCCTGGTTTGGAGATTCATCCCAGCAGCATGTGGCTGACTACAACATGTGTTTACTGTAATAAATGTTTGAAATGATGTCCAAATTAAAGTTTTTAAACTTAAGAAATATATAATACACATATGTGTATATGTGTCTGTATATGTGGGTATATAATAATTTATCAGTCTTAAGAACCCAATAAAAGGCTTCCTGTCATGAATTATTGATTAAATGTTTGAGAAGCCATAAGAAGAGAGCTCTGAAACAAACCAGACAATTTTTCATTTATCATTTTGTTTTTCTTTGATAATAATTCAGGAACCCTACTTAGAATTTGAACTCTTTCACTCAAAACCATCATACATTTTCCAAAAGAAAACCATGCTTTGAAATGTATACTGAATTAATAGACTACTAGGCAACCATTAATTTTAAAAAATAGAAAAATTGGGCTGGAGAGATGGCTCAGTAGTCAAAGGTGCTTGCTTGAAAAGCTTGCTGGCCCTGGTTGGATTCCTCTGTACCCATGCCTAGCCAGATGCACAAAGTGGCGCATGCATCTGGAGTTTGTTTATAGTGGCAGGAAGCCTTGGGCACACCCATACTCACTCAATATCTGCCTCTCTCTCTCTCTCTCTCTTTCAAATAAATAAATAAAAATTAAAAAATAGAAAAATTGCATTCTTGGGCAGTGAAATGATGAAAAATTGTACATAAACTTAAGATGGTAATAGGCTTGACTTCCAGCCAAGCATACAAACTGGCTCTGTTACGTAACCATGATTCAGCACCGTAAGGAGTGCATCTGCACAGTGCTGGCTATAGAAGCACCTGGTGACTGGAAATAAGCACACTTTGCATTGCACTCCTGCACTGGCGTCTGTGAATATCTGCTCTCCACACCTTCTTCCAGGTGGGCTCACCCCTCCATGAATTTCCCTGGAGCCTTCCACTCCTGACAACATACTTCAGAATTTATTATAGTGCTCACCTATGGAAAAGACTGTAAAGAGATCAAGAAAAGATGGAATGAAGTCAAAGTTTCTTAAACTATGGGTCCTGATCCAACATGGGGTCACATCATTGAATAAGGTGATGGAGAAAAATTTGGCAATCATGAAAAGTTTCTGAATGCACAACAACTGGAAATTAATTAAAAACCAAATGTGTAATGAATGCAAAGTGCTTCTGGCAGTGGTCACCCATGTTGCATGACACAAGTTCACTGCGGCCCTGCCTGAACAGGAACACACAACATGTACACTTTGCCCTGCACATGCACCAAGAAATGCTGCCTGAGATACCTTAGCTCAGATTCAAGATCACTGTCTATTATGAATTATAATGTTTCATTTTTTAAATGTGCATACAAAGTTTTCTGCTCATAGAAACACAATGGTTTAATTATGGAAAACAAAGACTTAATATTTTCTTACTGTCATTCCCCAGCATATATCAAATTAGTATATCTTTGGATTTTGTTTTGTTAGACAAACAAGCACATCCATCTCA
The DNA here is from genome assembly GCA_004024765.1 of Zapus hudsonius. Classification (NCBI taxonomy): domain Eukaryota; kingdom Metazoa; phylum Chordata; class Mammalia; order Rodentia; family Dipodidae; genus Zapus; species Zapus hudsonius. Next base: position 18,147 of record PVHP010010282.1, on the reverse strand, counting down.
TTGGTCTGTAAATTCGCTTTCATCTTTAATAAATGGTAAAATTATATGTATGCCAAAGAAACTTTAAAACAAACTCCTTTATGATTTATTATCAGTAAATATTTATTTGTCTTCCTATTTTATATACTTATACATAGGGTGGTAAATAGAAAAAGTTTTTAAAGTCCTGGTTTAAGTGAAGGTAATGGTATTAGTAATAAATTGTTATTAATTTTGTTTAATAAAAAAGAATACAAGGTCAGAGGAGATTAGCCCAGTGGTTAAAGGCACTTGCTAGAAAAGCCTTATGGCCCAGGCTTACTTTCCCAGTACCCACCTAAAGCCAGATGCATAAGTATATCTCAAGGTATATCTCAAGTTTGTTTGCAATAGCAAGAGGCCCTGATGTGCCCATAGTTTCTCGCCTGCTCTCCTCTCTCTCCCCCTCTCTGTCTGTATCCCTCAAATAATAGATACTTTTTTTTTAAGAGAGAATACAGATGGTGTCAATTTTTCACCTTCAGGAAGTCACCTGTTACTCTATAGTAAAACCATTTTACCTGAGAAAGAAGCTCACACCCAGAGAACAGCAGGTAACATCCAGAAGACACAAAAGCACCCTGAAGACTCTGAACTCCCTGGCACTTGAAATTGTTAATCCTGTAACTTCCTTTTATATAATCCAGTGCATTCTTTTTTTCCACCTGAATTAGTTTGAGTCAGGCTTCCGAACTTGCTACCAAACACCATCACCACCAACACACACAACTCAAACAGTTGGCCTGTCACACTCGGGGCTCCTCCATGTTGGTGATGTATTTATATCAGGATTGAAACAAAGGGTAAACAAGACCTTTGCTTAATCTTTGTGTGGCATTTCAGTATTTAACGCTCTCCCCTTGTTAGTGATTTTCTTTGCCCTTGACTACTGCCTTATTTTCTTTACAGCTGCATTTGAGATCTGGGCCAATCCCAGCTTTTAGTTTGACACACAGGCATAATCATTTCGTGTGTCTTCTTTCTTATATAACCACTCATAAGCTGCTTTCTCTGTTGTTGACATTAAGCCAACCCATCCTCCTCTATGATTCTCATATTTTTGAGCCTTGCGGCTACAATAAGCCACATTGTTGGGCAGTTTTAAAGAGAGGATGCGAATTTTAAAATGATGTGAATCTGAGACTGCAGTTCCTGGGTATTAAGAAAGACAGTTGAGATGTAAGAAGACCACAGCTTTGCACTGTGGGAAATGGAAGATTCCATTGGGAAATGGGAGATCCCATGGAGATGATATGAACTGAATATCTCCTTGCATCAAAAATCTATTATATATGACCCTGATGTCAATATAAGTCTAAATTAAATTATATGTTTTAAAAAATTCAGGGCTGAAGAGATGGCTTAGCGATTAAGGCATTTGCCTGCAATGCAGAAGGACCAGAGTTCAATTCCCCAGTGCCCATATACAGCCAGATGCACAAGAAGGCGCTTGTGTCTGGAGTTCATTTGCAGTGGCTTGGAGGCCCTGGTGCGCCCATATTCTCTCTCTGTCTACCTCTCTCTCTCTCTCTCTCTCTCTCTCTCTCTCTCTCTCAAATAAATAAATGAAATGTAAAAAATTCAGTAGCATATATGAAACACAAAAAATATACATAATTCCTTAGAAGTTATCTGCAATATTAAAAATTCAGTTCAAAAAAAAAAGAAATAAAGAGGGTGAATAAATATATAAGTGCCAGATTTCATTCAGGATTAAAGAAATACAAATTAAAATATCAATACTTTATTTAATACTTTATTTTTAGATTGGCAAGATTAAGAACAATCCTCTCAGACACACACTGCTGTTAAGAATGCAGGTTAGCATAAACTAGATGGCATTTTCATAGTATTTATCTGCAATTCAAACAATCTACTTTTGCCTAGGAAGAGTAGGCCACTTCTTAAAATTTACTGTCCAGATCCATTGTATAAGCATGTGAGAATGTATACTGCAAAATCATTTATTTATTGTGGGCGTCGACTGGCAAGAGGGGCCATGAGTAGTAGGGGAGAGAGTCTAAGCCTGTGGATAATTGGAAGGCACTGCACAAGCTGCCAGGGGAAGCTGATCAACGACAGCTGGAGTAAACAGAGACCACTGGCATGAAACATAGTCTGCGGCCATGAGTAGGCTGACCACACCTCCTATTGGGAGAGAACAGTGAACCAAGAAAGGAGCACTTGTGCAATGGAGGAGCCTAGGCCAGGGGGAGACAATCAACAGCTTTTAAATTCAGACAAATATTCCACTTAGTGAGGGGGAGCCCTTGATCCAGGGTGATATGCACCGGATCCCGGATTCTTGGACTCCCAAGAAAAGATGCACTATGGGAGCAATTGACAGGGAGGCTACTAAAAATAGAATCTAGGTAATCCAGAATTATGTATATTTGTTAACCTATACTGATCTCACTCTCCGATGGAGATTGTGTTTGTACTTTTCAGGATGCAGCGAGAGAGCTGTGGCCCATATAACCCTACCAACCAACTGTAGGCCGATAGCTGAGATCCTGGCAAGAGATGAGCCACCACAGTCATACATGGAGGACACATATGGAACCCCACAGAGAATGATGGGATGAACAAGGGACCCACAGCCACAGACATTCAATCAACACAGGATAAGCCAGTGAGACAGAAACCAACGATATTCAACACAAAGTCCCCTAAGTTATCAACAGTAAAGCAGCCTTAATACTCACCCACCACGACTCAGGGAACTGAGCGGAAGAGGGGGTGGAAAGATTGTGAGAGCCATGGTGGGGGAGACTATCAGAGGCATTGCACCCCTCAGTAACAACACACTTGGGTCAGGAGAACCTGGCTGAATACTAGGCTATCCATGGTCCCCTGCCCCAAGGACTGATCCAGACAACCCATGGAAGAGGATATCCAGCTGATTGGGGATGGGGAGGGAGACAATGGGGAATTGGGGATAACAACTCATTGTTTGCCCACTAAATAATGTAACTCATTATGGACAATAAAAAAAAAAGAAAACCTTTCATGCTACTTGTGTTTCAGTAGAGAAATGGCTAATAGGTTATAGTACATTCATGCTCCAAAAGATCTGCATGGCATGGACAGATTCTTAGATGTAGTTAATCTCATTATATGATGATGATGTGTGTGTTTGTGTGTGTGTGTGTGTGTGTGTGTGTGTGTGTGTGTGTGCATCTGTGTGTTATAAACTAATATGTGGAGGAAATTTTGTGCATATTTAAACATCTTTAATCACACATATGAAATGATGATGACTTCTGGAGAGTAGAATATTTGTTGTTTATTATTGTTGTTTGCAACAAGGTCTCATTCTGGAACCCAGGCTAGCTTTGAACTCATAGCAATTCTCCTGCCTCAGTATCCTGAGTACTGAGATTACAGTCATGAGCCACCACGCCCATCTGAGTAGTAGAATTTAAATGAGAAGAAAGAACAAGAGGACTTCTTTTTTATTTCTGTTATTGGCATTATGCAAACATATAATACTTTTATAATAAAAATATTCTTAATATTTTATGGCTAATACCTGTGATTCCTGTACTTGAGAGCCTGAGGCCAAAGGATAACCAAAAGATTCTGCCAACCTGAGCTACATATAGAGTTCCAGCATAGCCTTGGCTACAGAGTAACACCCTATCACATGAAGCAAACAAATAATAAAAGGCTAGTCACTTTTGAATCTACATAGATACTGTGAACACTAATATAAACAAATGACTGTTCTGATTTATATTATTAGATCAAGTTTATTGTATGAAATTATGTTTTAATAACCAGTAGTAAGGCTTACTTCTACATATTGTCTTCTGGCCCCAACTCACTCCTATTGTCCTTCCATTAACATCTTTATGAGGTCAGCAGGATCTATTTTATAGGATCAGATACATGACATTTCTTCACTTCCTATTCCTGCCCTATAAGAAGTCAGGTCATGTGGAGTAATGAACAAGGGCCCTGATTCTATGTATGTTATATTTTCAGAAGAAAGTGTCTTGTGTTATTGGAGGGAGCAGGTACCATCCTCTACATTGTAAGTAGAGAAATAAAGAGGGTACAAATTACTAGATTTGTGATAGTTAACAGGTTGAGCTGTGCCCACTGCTATGGGGAGATTGGATATATAACATATGTTGTAGTCAGCCACATGCCGCTGGGATGAATCTCCAAACCAGGCACAATTTGGGTGAGGAAAGTATTTATTTGTAGCTACAGATATAGGGGAAGTTCCAAAATGCAAAAGAGGCTGCTTTTCAAGTCCATGATGTGAGGCTGAGGAAACTGGGTTCCAATGTCCAGGAAGGGTAGGAGAGCAAGATGCGAGTGCAAATCACAAACAAGCACCAGCAGCCAACAAGCAGGGAGACCAAGGAAGAATTTCTTCCCCTTTATATAGCCTTAGGGTGGGGTCTTGCAACCCTTCCCTAGACTTAACGGCTTCCTAAGTCTCTGGAATTTCCTTCTTGCACTGCTCACACAGGAAAGAATGTTTACTTCTAGCTTTTTTGAACTTCTTTACATCCTGCCCCCTATTGAGAGGCTGCCTTCCTATAAACATCCTGAGAGACCTACCCAAGATAATTAAAAAGATCAAGTTGACAGCAAAACCTAACCATCACAACATAGGAAAGAAGGGTCAGAAAACATTGAGATACTTTAGAAATATCAATAGACCAAACATCTCAAGGCTCTGTTAAATGGAGCTGGGCTTAGCAACTATTTGTTTTCATGTCTGTCTCCAGCATTTGATTTCATTTGCTCATGTGGCTCACCTGACACACTTACCTGAACCTAACTCCCCCTTACCCCCACCAAATGCCACTATCAGGACTCTCACAGAGTGGCCACTTGGCCTGAAAATTCCTGTGGGGCAACTAACACTGTTGTTTCCATATCATAGGCATTCATAAAATATAGATATGAGTGAGTTAACAGGTCAAGAATGAATGATGCAAGAATGATTGCTTAGGAGTTTGAAGGAACAAGTATCCAGGTGAAATGGATGAGAGGGAATGACCAAAAATTATGCCAGGAAAAACCAATATGGGAATCAGGAACTATCTCAATGGCAGGGTACATTTGGAAGTCCTTATTTCCCTTTGATAACCTCAGGTAAACTTAGATAGATATTATTGTACCTACCTTCACATTGCTGGGACCAACAGCAGGGGATGGGATGAAAGGGTTTGTGTTGGCTTACAGTTTTTAGGAGAAGCTTCAGGATGGCAAGGGAAAGCCTGGCATAAATAAAGGCTGGACATCATAATCTTGTCACAGCAGATGGAAAACAGCAGCAAGAGAGTGAACTGAGCTCTGGCAAGATGGAGCTGGCTGTAACACTCCTAAACCCACCCCCAGAACACACCTCCTCCAGCAAGGCTCCACCTCCCAAATCTCCACAAGCAGGGGACCAAGCGTTCAAAACACATGAGTTTATGGGGTACATCTGGTTGAGACCACCACATATACACGGTTGAAATCACATAAGCAGACCAGGAGGAATCACCTTATGTTAAAGTGTTCTACCATTGGTTAGACTCCTTGGAATTCACATACAATAATTCAGGTCATTTGTCTCCTCAGAATCTTATTGCATACTAAGCATGGCTTCTACATGATCTACTTTCTAGTGTAAGACCCAAGATCCAAAAGAAGACCCTCACCACGATCTCCCATGCAACTGCAAAGAGTTTTATTAAAAAGAACCAGGCATGCCGGGGCTCAATGCGTGTCCTTGAGCAGAACAGAGGCAAAGAGCTCCAAATACATTTGAAGAAGGCTTTTAAACAGTCTAACAAACAAGTTTTATCAGGAAGTTACAGGCAAGCATTCATTTGCATATTTTTTTGTAATCAGTCAGGACATTCTTAGCTTTTACCAAGGAGGCAAGATTACAGGAACCTCAAGGTTATAGGAACTGGGGGCTGGGTTTACGGGAAAGGGTGAGGGGAGGAAGCTTAAGCTAACATTTTCGAGAAGAACTGTTAAATCTTTCTCTACGAGGGTCTTTTAATTTCATTCTAACACTAGATCCCTTATACATGGGACCTGATTTTCTCACCAGTTTTTCCAGGTAACAAAACTAACTCTCTCCCTCTCTCCTCTTTTTCTCTCTCCATATATATGTATGTATATGCATATGTTTAAATATGTGCATACATATTTATAGATGAACAAATAAGCATACATTATGCATATGTATATATTAAAAGGGTTTCTTGGACCTTTTTATCTTTTCTGTTCCTCTCCAGCTTTTATTGATTATTACTTCCCTTTACGTTTAGACTAAAGAATTTCCTTGGCCATTTCTTAGAGTTGTAGGTCAGCTATAAGCAAATTCTCTCACCTCTTTTACATTTGAAAATGTCTTCTTCATTTTGAATTTCTTTGTAAAAACTTCTTTTGGGGACATTCTTGTTTGCTTACACACACTCTCTCTCTATCTCTCTCTCTCTCTCAACCTGAAGCATGATGCATTCAGCTCTAACAGCTGAATGTGCAACTCCTTTTTATCTTGCCTGTGGCTGGCTGGGCTTCTCGGGTCTCTGAGTTGATGTCTATCAAACATTTTGGGAAATAATTTGGCTCCAACTCCATGTTTTGGCATATTGGTGTGGTTCAAGGTCATGTCTCTTCCTATTTTAGCCTCCCTCTCTTTTCTGTGTTTTTGATTGGTGTTGTCTGTTTACCCAGATGTCTTTCAGTCTCACTATTCTTCTTCTCCTGACCCTTCTCAGTGACCCTCGATCCCAATGGAGCAAAGGTGCTTTTAAGCCATTGGATTGAATTCTTTTTCTTTGACATATATTTAATTTCTAGAAATTAGTTTTATTTTCTCTGCTGAAATTCTCTGGTTTTGATGTTGTCCATTTTCTCCATTCCGTAGATAATTATATAAACACACATATGTACATTTACAATTTCAGGGTATATTGTTTGGGTTTTTTTGAGGCCAGGTCTCATTCTAGCCAAGGCTGACCTGGAACTAATTCTGTAACCCAGCCTGGCCTTGAACTCACAGTGATTCGCCTACCTCAGCCTCCCAAGTGCTGGGCTTATAGGTGTGAGCTACCACACCCAGTTGACATACACATTATGTGTGCTTGCACATATCTTGTCTAGTTTATGTTGGGGAAATTTGGATTCAGGCAAACGTGTTGAATTTCTGGCTCTGTCATTTAGAAGCTTTGCAGCCTTGAGCAAGTAGTTTCATGGAGGCTGAGTTCCAGCTTCTTATCTCTAAAACCTAGATAATGGGAAAAATCCCTCCCCCATAGGGTTCCTGTAAGTTTCAATGTGATCATGTCGATATTCGAGGTAGTAACTAGCAGAGTGGTCATTGGGCTCATGCTAATTTCGTTCCATGATGCCCTTATTCTGTCCACTTCTCTCTCAGATGAGCAGAAACCTGCTTTGTCCTGAGCAGCCAAGGACCCATCCTATTGTGATGGTCAGACCTCTCTGCAGAGGCAACCCCCTCCCCTTGAGTGGGAGGTATCTAGCTAGTTACAGCTACAACCTAGGGGCTGATTGGTCAAATATGAGCCAATCAGCTGTCTCTCTGACTCACCTGGGGAAAAACTTAAATTCACTTCCCCAGAGGAAGTCAGTCTCTTCCCCCAAGTGCCAATGGAGTAAAGGGACTGCTGATCCAGGCCTCAGGAAGGTAAGGTTCTAGACCTTTTCCCTCATAAACCTCTCCTTCTCATAATAGGAACTTCTGTTATCTTTTCTTTGGCTGCTTATTTAGATGAACACTATAAGTTCTATTAAACTCTCTGACATGCGTTTTCTCCACACTGGTGGCTGGAGAACTCTGTAACTTCCCACTGGTGACTGGGGGACTTTCCCATCCAATTCCCCTTTTCTAAATCAATAAATTAGAATAAATGTGTGTAATTAAAATTTATTTCTGTCCCTGTGTACAGTTCTTTTGCACTGAAGGACACGAACTCAGAGGGGGAAATTCAATGGTAAAAACCAAATATAACTGTATCAAGATTTTCCCCGTATTATGATCCGTATCATAATCACACGCACTCAGTGAATATATTTATTGAAAGAATAAATTAACACAACTCTTCTCTGAGAAAAGTAATTCAAGAGGTTGGACTTAGTTGGTTCTTTTGGGCATGGTAGCACTTTTTATCAGAGAGAGAGAGAGAGAGAGAGAGAGAGAGAGAGAGAGAGAGAGAGAGAAAATGGGCACAACACACCAGGGCCTTCAGCCCCTGCAAACAAACTCCAGACACATGCACCACTTTGTGCATCTGTCTTTATGTGGGCACTGGAGAGTGGAACCTGGATCATTAGGCTTTGCAGGCAAGCCTAAACTGCTGAGCCATCTCTCCACCCCCCTGGTACTTTTAATCCTGGCACTTGAGCCATAAAGTGAAACTCTATCCAAAAAAATAGGATGGAGGGAGAGGAGCTGGGAAGATAGCCCAGTGCATAAAGCATTTGCTGCTCAAGCTTGAGTACCCAAGTTTGGATCTCCAGACCCCACTTAAAAGCAAGAAACTGTGACTGGGTTTCTTAAATCCCAGCACATAGTGAATGGGAGGAGAGACAGGAAAATTTCTGGGAAGCTCATGGAGCAGCTAGCCTGGGGAATGCCTCAATGAATGACAAGAAGACCAAGACAAATCTGATCAGAGAACAGGTAGCTACCCCTATAACAGACATGCCACTATTGCACCACAGGGCCCATGTGTGGTTGGCAGGTTGTGCAGCTCTCAGGTTCCACTGCTGGTGAAGACTGTTGCCTAATTCCCACCCCCCCAAGCAGCCCGTGTAGCACTTTTCAGCCCTATGAGCACTACCCAACAGGAAGAAAGCTTCCATCCAGTTCAGTTCTAGTTTGATTTCTCAGGGTCCTGCAACTGAAGCATGTGGTGCCTTCAGATATAGGGTCTGGTCATCTAGTTCTAGTGGGCAACCAAGAGCACTGGCAAGCCAGGCGCAGTAGTGCATGCCTTTAATCCTAGCACTTGGGAGGCAGAGGTAGGAGGATCGCCATGAGTTCAAAGCCACCCTGAGACTACATAGGGAATTCCAGGTCAGCCTGGACTAGAGCGAGACCCTACCTCAAAAAAACAAAAACAAAAAAAGAGCACTGGCAAAAGCTGGATTATTTTGGGGGGATCTCAAGAGCATCCCTGACCAACAACTCACTCACTGGAAAGTAGAGCATCCTTGACACTGAGATTTTCCTGTAACAACCAATGGCTGGGGGCCCAGGGTTCTCCACCCCTGCAGGGTACTCTGCTCAAACTCAGAAAGTCACTATTCTAGATCTCACTTGTTTTGTTTCATAGGAATTTCTAAAGAGCATTTGGGGGAATATAGAGTATGTGCTTACTGGTAAAGGAGGAGCTAGTCATTTTATAAAATGCTTTAAAAAATCACTTTATTTTTAGAATGTTCCCTTTTGTCGTTGACATCTTAATGTACTGTAATTTGGAATTTTTGCATGTTGAGTGAGCAGAGCATAAGCACTTTACAACACTGAGAATAATTGTTCCTTAAATGTGCCATAAATCAATATGTAATGCAAGAATGCACAGTAATGGCTCTGAGCACTTACTATGCCTTAACAGTAATAAATATGATTTTGAAAAGAACTGGTTCTGAACCAAATATTCATTTTAGGTATATTCTCTAGTTCCATTATTATTGATATGACATGTTAAACAATGAAATCCATTAATTTAAAGATGTATGTGTTTAAAAGTCAAATTTACATCTCAGGGAAGATATAATTTCATATGTGTAAGTGTGGACCAAAATTAAAGGAAAAAACTATATGATTGCTAAATTTAAAAATACATGAATGTCTTTCAAATCTAATGAGTAACATTAAAATAAAAGCATTTTCCTAGCAGTTAAGACCCTACTAGAAAGAGAATGTTCCAAAAAATTGGAGGGAAGAAGGGAATAAAGTGTCAGAAGAGGTGATTTTTCTCACTTAATTCCTAAATTAAAGCTTATTATTTAATAAATAAGGTTTGGAAATATATAAAATAAATACTGTTAACTACTGACCAATAAAGAGCCTCTTTTTCGTCAGGGTGGATTTTCTTTTTTCTTTTTTTTTGTCCTAACCCTTCTGGAATTCTGCAGGCTAGACCACAATGAGATAAACAGACAGATGCTCTAAAGAGAAATATTGTATAAGGAGGTTAATCTAGGCAATGAAAAGTATTGCTTATTTTTTAAATAATATTTTTATTTATTTATGTGAAAGTAGAGAGAGTGAGAAGAGAAACAGAGACGATGGGTGCACCAGGGCTCTCGAATACTGCAAATGAACTCCAGATGTATGCGCTGCTTTGAGCATCTGGCTTATACTGGGGAACTGAACCTGGGTCAAGCAAGACCTTCTGCATTTAGTTTGTCTCATGGAAGGCGGAGGTCTGTGCTCTCACCTGTGGGAAGGGAAAGACACTGCCCAGGGAAGTCCTCCTCCTCTAGGTCCTACTCCACACTTACCTGGAAACTTTCAAGACAATTTACATTTCGTTTAAGATATTTGTTTGTTTCTACAAGGAATGAATATACTGGCCAGAGAACACAAGTTCTCAGGTTTTTTGCAACAACATTTCTCAGAGTAAATGAATAAGTTGACATTCACATCCACCTGTCTTTGTGATGTGGTAAGCACTGTTGCAGACGAACTCCAGACACATGTGTCACCTTGTGCATCTGGCTTTACATGGATACCGGGGAATTGAACTCTGGTCCTTAGGCTTATCAGGCAAGTGCCTTAACCACTGAGAAATCTCCTCAGCCCTTTAATTTTTTTTAATTTTAGAGTCTATTTAAACTGTATGACACTTGAAAGAACTAACTGAATGTTATTATTTGTCTAATTCAAGAGTACCTTTTGTTTAAATATTTTTATTTATTTATTTGCAAGCAAAGAGAGACAGAAGAGAGAATGGATGCACCAAGGCCTTCAGCCGCTGATGTGTGCACCAATTTATGCATTTGGCTTTACATGGAAACTGGGGAATTGAACACAGGTCATTAGGCTTTATAGACAAGTGCCTTAATCACTGAGTCATCTCTCCAGCACTGAAGGGTACTTTTTAAAGAACATGATATTTTTGTATGGGAAGAAACTTTCAGATATGGAAAATTTAGAGTTTGTATGTAGAAAACCAATGCTGGTATTCTCATTGCTACCCATGAATCCATACTTAGAACATTCTTTTAAATTTGAGAGCTGTAGATCATCGATAACCCTGCAGATATTACTTAGTGGATGCTTATAAAGTCATTGGTTTCCTTTTGTCAGGTATACTAATTAACCTCAAGATATTAAGGAGAGCTGCCCATGGTGACAGATGCCTTTAATCCCAGCACTTGGGAGGCAGAGTTAAGAGGATCACCATGCATTCAAGGCCAGCCTGGGATGACAGAGTGAGTTCCAGGTCTGCCTGGGCTAGAGTGAGTGTCGCAGTCAGCCACATGCCGCTGAGATGAATCTCCAAACCAGGCACAGTTTATGGGAAGAAATGATTTATTCAAGCTACAGATCCAGGGGAAGTCCCATAAAAGTGAAAGAGGCTGGCCCTCTTTCACAGGTCGGAGCAGAGAGAAAAACCCATCACCTACACCACACACACAGAACAGGGAACAGGCAGGCAGGCAAGGAGAGAATTCTTTCACCTTCATATAGCCCTAGGGTGCACCAGGTCTTGTAATTCTATCCCAGACTTAATGGCTTCCTGAGTCTCTGGAATTCCCTTTCTGCATGGCCCACACAGGAAAGGATGTTTACTTCTAGCTCCTTTGAGTTTCCTTACATCCTGCCCCCTACTGAGAGGCTGCCTTCCTCTGAACATCCTGAGACCCACCCAAGATTACTTGAAAGGTTAAATTGACAACAAAACTTAACCATTACAGTAAGGCCCTACCTTATAAAACAACAACAGAAAAAAAAAAGATTTTAAGGAGAATAATAAGAAAATTTGTAATCAAAAGTTCTCTTCTTACAGCCCTTCTGTCTGGACTGTGGGCTGGGAAGCACTCAAAACCGGGCTGGTGAGTGGACCTCTCCCCACTCCCTGATCTCAGTACCGAGGTCAGAGAGAGGGGGAGAGGGAAGGGAAATTCTCTCTAATATGTGTGCGATTTCTTTTCTTCACTTTTTGGGTGATTTTGTGCACTTTTCTTTATGTTTTATGAACCTCACAGACCACGCGGTGGCTGGTCGACCTTTCCATCCCATTCTCCCTTTCCCAATCAATTAAGTTTCAGAATAAATGTGTGATTAAGAATTAAAGAAAAAAGTTCTCTTCTTATAATCTACTAATTTCTAATCACAAATATAATATGTAGCAGTAAATTTTTTGGAAAAAAATAATTAAATAGAGATGTCTTTATTTATTTATATTTATTTGCAAGAAGAAAGAGAGGAGAGGGAGAATGGGCCACTGGGTCTCTTGCCACTGCAAAGGAACTTCAGATGCATATACTACTTTGTGCATCTGGCTTTACGTGGATACTAGGGAATTAAACCCAGGCCATCAGGCTTTGCAAGCAAGTGCCTTTAACTGCTAAGTCATCTCTCCAGCCCAGAGATGTCTTTTAAATGTTTTTTGAACATCCAAAAATCAGTTTAATGCTTCAGGAAAAAAAATCCTTTGGTTAAACTTTCATTTTCTCTCTGCAGAAACAATTTCAACCTTAATTCCTCTTCCGTCCTGTCCCCCAATCAAATGCTCATTTATCAAACCCTTCACTAGGTCCTGCCCCTTCTCTCCTTCCAGTATCCAGTGTCCCCATCTCTGTTGTCACTCTCTTCGTTCTGGTCACCACAGCTCATAGCATCTCCTGAATGCTTACTGTGTCTTCATCTCTAACCCATCATGCCCACCTCCCACCCATCGTCAGGTTTTAAAACCCCAACTGACCAGCCACTTTTTGTAAAATAAAAATGTCCTTGTCCACTCTTTGGGCAGCTTAAATTCTTCAGTAGCTGCAAGTTCAAACCCCAAATACTAAGACAAGAGGTCCAGAAGCAATTTCTGCTCTCGTTAGGTCCCCAACTGTATGGTCACTTAACATGGCTAACCTGAAGGCCAGGGAGAATAAGTTTTGTTTATCTGTATCTTCTCATTAGCATCTCAAAGCATGGAAAATAGTGCTCAATATTTATTTGTTAGTGAACCTCTGGCCTAGTTCTCTGGTTTAAAATACATTTTCAATCTGTTGAAATTTACATGAAGTGTACAAGCTGTATTCCTCATTACTTCTCTCAGACTCACCTCTGTGCATTTCCTAGGCCTTCAATAACCTTCATTTTCCTGCACGGTGACACTGTTTTCTTAAATGATATGACTCAATAATGTTATACCATAGCCAGAGTTTTGTCTGAGGAAGCCATTCCAAACAGCAGCTAAAAAATCGCTCCCTTTACATTGCACGAGTAGCCTGAAAATAAAAATTAGTATATATACATGTATATAAACTAATATATACACATATGTATATTAGTGTTTTTATATATATCTGCAAAAAGAGAGAGACGAGTGTCGCTCAGACTGGCTTCTAACTGCTGTGTAGGAAAAGCTGACCTTAAACTTCTGATCTCCCTGTCTCTACCTCCCAAGTGCTTGGATTGACGTTATGCACTACCATGCCCAGTTTATGATGGAGATTGAACCCAGAGTTTTGTGTTTGCTCAGCAAGCACTCTGTCAACTGAGCTATATCCTCACTAAAACTCAATTTTGTTATTCAGAGATAAATAATTCTTTATTTTTGAGACAGTCTGTATAGCCAAGCTGGCCTTTAATTTAACATCCTCCTGCCTCACCCTCCCAAGCACAGATTACAGAGGTGAGCTATTGGATCCAGCCAAGAACATACTTATAAACCCCCCAAATTATTTTAGCATGTGGCATCTACAAAGAATGCCACAATGTTAAATGTTAAAGCAGCCTTCCTAGTGATTTGGGGTTTAGCCCTGAGGAATTTTGTTATGTATTCAGATAGTCCCTCAACCTCTCATCAGTAACCATGGTCCCTTTCCTTCCTCTTTAACTTGTCCAATAAAAATACCCATTGCAAATCAGGCATCACTCAATTCCACCATGAAACAAATCTCATTGCTTATTGGGATTCGCTGGGTAAAATTGGGCATTAAACAAAACTTAATGAGTTAAGCATGTTAATGTTAAGACGTTAATGAGGACAGTGAGATTATGTAGTCAGTATTTTAACTCTCCTTCCACTAAATGATTGTTCCTTCTTAAATAATTTATATAGCAATCCATACTTCCATCCAGTCAATCATTGTTTACTTAAAATTTCTCCGAGTCATTTATTTCACAATTATTTCTTGAGACTGTGCTATGTGCCAAGTTCCGTTCAAGGCAATGGGAGCATGTAGACCTGGAAGGTCGTAGGTAAGAGTTCTATTTTGATGGAACTGGTGTTCTCTGTAGAGATGGGAAGTGAGGAAACAAAATCTAGACTAAGGTAGGTTCAGGAAGGCTAACTCTGATGAGATGTAGCAGCGATGGGGAGATGATGGAGTTACTGATCTCAGCCCAGGACAAGGCGTGTGATGATGGTGAGACAGGAAACTCAGAGGAATGATGATTCAAATGGCGTAGACAAGGGTAAGAGTGCTGACACAGGAATGAGTGTGCATGTTCTAGAAAAACGAGAAAAGATCAGTGTGACCTATGATGGTATAGTGATTTGTCCCCAGGGCAAGAGCTCAGGTTTTAACATTGAACATGTTATGTGGTTGACGTTGGTCCAACTCACTGGCCCTGTCAAAGCATGTGTGATGTGAGGCAAGAAGGCCCCTATGCTTTGTACTTAATTGGTTTTACCACTTACTGAAATGTATATTGTAAGAAATTAGCTTTCTGTGGAATCTGTTACTCGTTCTGTATCGAATTTGAGAAATACATGATATATCCAAAGGAAGTAAAGTAGGCAATTTGAATATTTGAGTATGGAACTCAAGACAGGCCAGGAAGGAAACTGTCCTCAGACATTTTCCTGCTGCAGACTGCTTTGTTCTGTATTAGCATAGTTCATGGGAATGAGCTGGGGCCATCTGCATCAATCTGTTGTGCCCATACGACCTGGCAACCAAGACCACCTGTGTCAACAAGAATTAGCTATTTATTCCAGGAATATTTGTCCAGAGAAGATAATACCATAAGCCAATATATAACTTCACTGTTTGCTTCAGGAAATCCCTGCAAATCAGATTATCCGAGACAACAAGTCTACTTACCTAGGTAAAGCTCCCATATCAAACCACTGTTTATTTATCAGGACTTACTTTAAGACTCTCACTCCAGTATGTCAATCAGCCCTAAACTACTATGTCAGAAACTCACTCAGTCCTTTTGGCAAAGGGCAGATATTAACGCATCAGTGCATCGCTGGCAGGAGTGCTGAGGATAAGTGACTAGTGTTCAGCCCTAACTTGGACTTCTATATCACCTGACCCAAGGCTCAAGGAAGATCACAGAAGTAGGACAGAAAGAATGATCCAAGGAGCAGTGTAAAGAAGAAGCAGCGAGGATGACACCCGGACCAGCCAAAGTCACACTCAGCTGCATCCCCACTTTTAGCGCCTATGTCCCCTGCATCCCCCCACTGCCATGCCCAAAAGAAAGGCTGAGGGATGCTAAAGGAGATAAAGCCCAGGTGAAGGACGAACCACAGAGAATATCTGCAAGGTTGTCTGCTAAGCCTGCTCATCCAAAGCCAGAGTCCAAGCCTTAAAAAGCTCCTGCAAAGAAGGGAGAGAAGGTACCCGAGGGGAACAAGGGAAAAGCTGAGGCTGGCAGGGATGGGAAACGCCCTGCAGAAAACAGACCAGGTACAGAAGCCGAAGGCGCCAGAGATGCCAAGTGAAGTGTGCATATTTGATAGCTGTGTTCTGGTGACTGTACAGTTTGAAATACTATTTTTATTGTTTTCTTAAAATGCAGAGTTTTTTTTTCTTTGGTTTTTCAAGGTAGGGTCTCACTCTAGCCCAGGCTGACCTGGAATTCACTCTGTTGTCTCAGGCTGGCCTTGAACTCATGGTGATCCTCCTACCTCTGCCTCCCGAGTGCTGGGATTAAAGGCGTGCACCACCACGCCCAGCCAGAGTTTTGTTTTACTTTTTTTAAAGCTATGTTGTTAGCATACAGAGCACTTCATTATTTTTGGGGGGGTAGGGGAAGAACATGTGTCACTAACAGAATGTCTCCCAAGCTGGAGTGATGGGGAAACACCTTTCCCTTCTAGTTATGAAAGATTCCTCATGGCTCCTGGGAGGAGGGATGCCCTGATGTTGACACAATAACCACCTTGGCACAAATTCCTGTGGCAGAGAAAACTCAAAATTCATTTTTGTGGAACCCCGCTAAGAGGCACGGACGATATAGGGTTTTCCTGAGACCAGAAGGCGTCCCACTGTCTCCTTCTGTTAAAGGAAGTCGAGGTGAGCCTGGGACCCCTCAATCCCCTTGCTGCCTATGTCCCTGCCTCTGCCTTTTCCTCTATATAAACAACTTTTATCTATACAATAAACGAGAGCTGTTCACTGCAACATGCTTCAGGTGGCTATGCCCATCAGCCTACCGCTATCCCAAGTCACTGTCCACCCAGCTCCATGGATAAACCGGAGTGTCAGTGTACAATGACCTCCAAAGTAATCCATGAACCACACATTTTTATGCTTTTCCCCTCTACCATCAACATAGACTTTACTCCCTTAAAACCAAAGATCTGTTAGGACCTGACCTTAAAGTTGGTTTTCCTGGGGTGTCAGATTATCTGGACTTTGCAATGATGTCATTGAGATGGTGTTCCTCACAAGAGCTGTGGTACCTTTTCTAAAATATTGTGGATTTATTTTTCAGATTAATAATTTCTCCATTTTCATTTTGTTTCCTGAAATTTAAGGTTGGCTTGTGAAAAGTTGTCAAACAATATGCTCAATGTGAAATGTCAACCCTCACTCTAAACTTTCCCTGTCAAGAGCATCAGATGAGATGAAGACTTTGTTGGGTTTTATAGTGGCTTTCTGACTTTGTAGTCCATGCAAGAAGGAAGTTTGAAAGTTCTTGTATACTGTTAATGAGTATCTGCCCATGTCCTGCCTGAAATACTACGAATGTTTATGAAAAGTATCTTTAGTAAAGCTGGATACAGTTTGGATTGGAAAAAAAAGAAGAATCATCCGAGCCAGAGGATGAGGAGTCCTGTGGAATGCTGTCTTCTGGGCAGGACATGGCGATTACACTGGTGAACTCACAAGAGCTGTGGTTTTCTTTATGAGATTGAACCTGTTAACATTCCATCGTGGGGTGGTACTCACAAGATCCCACACTCCCAGGAAGCTATTGACAGTTGATAGTTGCTGGAGAGGGTGAGTCACATTTTTCAGTGGTGTAGCCACTGGTAAACTGGCCATATTCCAATAAATAACTTGTGCAAATGTTTTTTGGGGTCACAAAAAGACATGAAGGCAGGAAGGGTTGAGAAGAAGCACTTTAGCAGGAAGGGCAGGGGGATAAGAGAAAATAGAGGGCTAATGTGACCAAAATGCATTATAACACCAACCAAGGATGTGGAAGATCTGTATAATGAAAACATAAAAATGCTCGAGAAGGAAATTGAGGATGATGTGAAAAGATGGAAAGATCTCTCATGCTCCTGGATCAGTAGAATTAATATTGTAAAAATTGGCAATACTTCCAAAAGCTATATATAGATTCAATGTAATTCTAATAAGAATACCAGCTTCATTCTTTGCAAACATAGAAAAAATAATCTCCAAATTTATTTGGAAGGAGAAAAGGCCTCAGATATCCAAACCTATGCTGAGTAATAGAAGCTCCTCAGGAGGTATCACCATAGCCGATCTAAAGATATACTACAAAGCCATAGTAGGAAAAACAGTGTGGTACTGGCATAAAAACAGACAGACCGACCAATGGAACACAGTTGAAGACCCTGCCCTAAGCTTGAACAAATATAGTTACTTCATATTCAACAAAGGTGCCAACAAGGACAACTGGCAAAAAGATGGCATCTTCAACAAATGGTGATAGACAAATTGGATAAACATATGTAAAAAAAGAAAAAGAAAAAAAAA
>PVHP010010281.1:0-48002 GCA_004024765.1 Zapus hudsonius | reverse complement strand
CTGAGTCCTGGTGGATGAGTTTTAAGTTTGCTTTATTGTTGAGATCTTACATGTCTCTGGACTTCTGCTCTAGGTTGTGTTAGGTATTTTTGGTGTCTGTCGCTATTGACCTTTCATGAGTTATCAGACTTGCTGTAGAGGTAGTTCTGTTTATCTCACCACTTTCTCATAGGTTTC
Source organism: Zapus hudsonius (assembly GCA_004024765.1). Taxonomy (NCBI): domain Eukaryota; kingdom Metazoa; phylum Chordata; class Mammalia; order Rodentia; family Dipodidae; genus Zapus; species Zapus hudsonius. Next base: position 47,825 of record PVHP010010281.1, on the reverse strand, counting down.
TTTTGGGCCTTATATGATAGGCCAGGGTGATTCATCTCTTGCTAGGATGTCAGCCATCATCAAATGTCTTATTGGTGGAATTGGGTTGTCCACTGCTCTCGTTGCCTTCTGAAAAATACAAACATGATCTCCATGGGAGAGTGATATCAATGTAGTTTAAATGAGACAAAAATTGTTAATTGGGGAGAGTCTAATGTATGTAGTCTTTCTCTAGATCTATGGTAGTGGAAATTTCCCCTGGGAACCCAGGGAATATCTTATGGGTTCTTGGTCCCCATAAGATATTTCCATGGATCTAAAGTCCCATTAAGGTTTCCTTGCCACTGAGCGGATCTTTTAGCCAATCAGTAAATCATTGATTACCCTCCTAGGTTTAGAACCACTATTTCACAGATGAGCACATCATGACTTGCTGATAGCAGTGTGTTCAGCATTCTCATAACAACCATCTGTATTTTATATCAGTGTTCTCTGCTTTCACTAAATATCATTGACCAATTTCCCCTGGCTGCTCATGTCATGCCATCCAGGAGGAATACATGCTACCATCTGGGAGTTGGTTACCATTCTTATTCTAGCATTGTCTTTCAGTATTGTGTGATGACACTCTGTGGTATCTTCAGCAAAAGGGTTTTAACTTTGGCCTGGAGTGGGTATTCAAGAGCTTTGACCAAAGCCTGTCTTGTTTTGGGGACCTCGGGGGTCTCTTTGATCAACCATTTAGTGTGTGAAATGACCAATGACTGGGATAAGGAGTTGTAGGTTTGAGCAATTTTTCATGGTGCTAGATTTCCTCCCCTTCTATTCATGGCTCCTTTTACCAGGTGATACCCAGCTTCCTCGAGAGCTTACTTTATGAAAGTAAGGATTTTATGGTATTGATTCATTACTCCAGTGGCCATCACTGGACAAAGGGATATCAACATTGTGGTACATTAAACTTTATGGGTTTCTACTCAGCTAAAAGGAAAATGACATAATGAAATTTAAAGAAAAGTAGAAAGACTTGGAGACGATCATAATTATGTAGTCTTGTTTTAAAGAGAAATACCAACCATTCTCAAATCTCAATACTAAGAAAAAAAATGTTGAGTCTTTAAAAATTTTTCCAGCCATTCTCAAAATTTTAAAAACAAAATGTACGTCAATTTTTTTAACTACAAATAACATAGCAGAGGAATCATTACATTTATTACACAGATTAAAAAAAAACTATCATCTAAAAGAACTTGTACCTGTGGGGGCAATGATAAAAACACAAACACACAAATACACCACGTATGGGTGGAAGAATGCACATTCTCTCTTTATTGCTCTCTTTCAGATCTCATTGCTCATACCCCATACCTGTTACCTCATATCTCTTCATCCCTCTCTTACCTCTCTTGCAAATATGCTACACAATATATATATATATATATATATATATATATAGATAGATAGATAGATAGATAGATAGATAGATAGAGAGAGAGAGAGAGAGAGAGAGAGAGAGAGAGAGAGAGAGAGAGAGAGAGAGAGAGATCCTTGCCAATCAGGGAGCTATTTATTGGTCTATGACAAGAACCTGTGGGCATGATGTGCAAATAGCCTAATCAGGACTACCTCCTGAAACTCATTAAGCCAAGCCCCTCTTGGCAGGCTGTCAGGTGCCTTCCAAGACTAAGCCAGGGTGTGCCTCCAAAGGTTTTCGACCCTGACAGAACTGCTTCCCAAGCTTGTACCACAAGAAAGTCCTGGTGTAGAAGCTAAAATTGTTTGTTTTAGATGTATTGTTACTCACAATTCAGGTCTCAGTCCCCTTATAGGCAACCAGATGACTTAAGATTTGTTCTTCTTCCTCAGAAATAACATTATTTCAAACACAACTTTTCTGTCTTTGTAACTCACTTGTACCATTTCTATGGGAGATTTTTTTTCAAATCTTATCTAGAATTTTAAATAATTAATGACTCTACTGAAAGTAAAAAGTATTTTTCCATACCTGTAGTTGAGAAAATGTCTAACAGATTAAACATGAATGTTCAAATAAAGTTGGAGAATAAGGGATGTTGAGTCTCTGAGAGAATTGAGCATGCAGGAAAAAGTGGGCCAATTTTCTATATAATTCAAATGATTCTGAAGATTCTTGGGGAGAAGATAACATTTTTTTTTTATTTTCAAATATGTATGGTTCCTGATAGAAGACAAACTAATATCATACATGAATTCCATGGAGAATATTATCTATATTTTATAACTTGTCCCTCAAGAACAGAGGAAAAGGAATTCATAATGAATATATTTCATAAAACCATATATACTCTTCTATAGATATATTTTATGGAAAATTGAAATATTTGAAAGGAGATTCTGAGTTGGTATAACTTAATACATATAAAAACATGGTTGATTGTAGCAAACCATAAACGATAATAATTTGATGATGTTTAATCCCTTTTATAAGGAAAATTGAGGAAGAAGATAAAGACAAGGATGAGAGAGAGAAAGAGAGAGAGGGAGAGCTGAGAGAGAGAGAAGAGAGAAGACAGGGTGTTTATAGCCCTGGAAGTCCCAGAAGGACAGCCATTTGGGAGAGAAGAGGAGAGCTGGCAAGCTCGGGCTAGAGGAGAGAGGGAACTGGGAGAGAGAAGGGAGTGGGAGAAAAAGTCAGGAGAGGGCTTGAAGTCCTGAATGTCTTGCCTGATTTTAGGCACCATAATATAAGGAAAATTGAGGCAGAAGATGGAAGAGACTTAGCTCAGACAAGGATACCTTTATTCAGCAGCGAGGAAATATGACTTTTTTTGGGTCTGAAGTCAAGTTCTCCATGGGTAGCTTCTATGGACCTTTGGGGTGATATGGGCATCACAGTTAAAGTTCCTCCTAGAAACAGGATTTTCTAAGTGACAGTCTATCCTCCGCTATATAAATGTGGATTGGGCTGTGGTGTTAAGCTCTTTTCAAAAGGGGCTTAACAGAGAGAGGTAGGATCCATCAGATATGTAAAACATTTTCTCAGGTTTAGGGAAGTGAATTTTCCCTTCACCTTTAAAAAGGAAGGTTGCCTCCATGTAAAACATTGCAAGTGTATGTGTGAAAAACATACAAAATTTCCTCCCTGCTCAGGAAATTTTTTATTTTTCATGAAATGCAATGATATGCACCCTATTAATGTTAAGAACTCTATGTGATAAGCCATAACTATCTTCTTATCACATCATTAAAAACAGTTTCTTATTAAAAGTAATAGTGGCAGGGCTGCTTAGGTGGCTCAATGGGTAAAACCATTTGCTGCTCAAACATAAAAGCCTAAAATATATTGCCAGGAACCATAAAAAAAGCCAAGTATGGTAGTTGAAATGGATGCCCCCAATGGATTCAGAAGTTTATTAAAGGCTTTTCTCCAGGTGCCTGACTGGAGATGTCTTCTTGGGCAGAAGCTAAGGTCTAGCCCTAAGGTGTTTCTGTGGTGGGTATGGAGTACATATTTAAAGAGCAGTCTGAGCTACTCCCAAAATTCCTGCAGTGGTCAATGAGCACTTGCTTGCTTTTAGAGTTGCTGGTGGTGGGTTTCTCTCTCTGCTTGGACTATGAAATGGAGCCAGCCTCTTTCACCATTATGGAACTTCCCCTGGATCCATAATTTCAATGAATTCTTTTCTTTGAAAAACTATGCTTGGTTTGGAGGTTCATCTCAGCAGTGTGTGGCTGACTGACAGATTTGGTACTGAGAGTGGGGTGATATTACAGAGATGAATCTAACAGTGTGCATTTTAGTCTCTGGAACTTGTGTGCTGGAGGAATGAATTTGGTACTTGCAACTGAAGATACCTTCCAGAGAAGTAATCCAAGTTTTATGAACTACCATGGATGGATTTGAAAATACTAAGTGCAGAGAGATCTGCATTTGGAGTCTTGGCTTATGAATTTTCTAATGGAAGGAGAGAGCAGAGAACTCTATCAAAATACATTATGGTGATAAAGAGTGGATGCATTATACTGCCAATGCCTAGAGAATTTGATCATTGTTGAATTTAAGTAATGGATTGATGTGCTTGACTAACAATATGGAAATGAAAATTTAAGATTTAAAGTTAGAAAAATTCAAGCAAGTTTAATTTACTGGCACAGAGACTGGCCTTAGATTACTAAATCTGTCATTGTCAACACATTAGCAATCCAAAAGAAGATAGCTAAACTATTTTACATTGAAACAATGAAAGGATTCCTGAGGTATTTCCACCTAGGAAGGAATGAATGATTAAAATAAAAACTGTTTTTGTTGTAGAAATTCTCCTTGAAGACAAAGCTATTTCAGCAAGAGGCGAGTGGAGTTTCATCTATTATTATTAGGAATTTAGTAATTTACACTGGAGGGCCAAGCATAGATAAAGCACTGACCCTGAGCCCCTGTTACAAAGGGGTTTTATAGGGTGCAGAGATGTGTACGTGACATCACGCATGTAAATTAACAAATCACACAGAACACAAGAGAACTCAAAGTCTAAAATGGATTCCAGAGAAATGTAGATAAGTCTCTGTTCTCACCCCCTCACTTACCTTCCTTCTTGATCAAAGCTTGTAGAATTTACAGGCCAAATGGCAGGGCCAGTTAAAAAAAAAAAAAGCAAGTTAAGTCACAAGTTGCATTCTGCTTATAATGGTTTCTGGAAGTACAGATAACCCCATGGACATAGACAAAAGAGTGACAGCAAGCATTCTCAGACTTCTGTTATCTCATCCTAAGCTTGTTTTCACAGACCTCAAACAGTTGCTGCTCTGTCTCCATGCATGTAATCTTCCAAATTTGAGTAATATTTTTTAGTAGTGTTTTTAGCAATATCCTGATCTTCCATTACATTTTGAAAGGAGAAATTTGAAAGGAAGGAACTTGATCTTCAAGATTTATTTCTACTCTGAATTTACAACACGGTTGTATCCTGCATACCTGATGTATTAGACTGGGTTCTCCAGAGGAACACAATGAACAGAATGAATTGTAGTAAAAAAAAAAAAAAAAAAATGGAGGATTTATTGGATTAGCTCAGGGCAGTCCCAGAATAGCAGTCAGTAAACCTACCAAGTCCACTGGTAGCCACTCAGTCCACATGGCTGGAAGTGTCAGTAATCCCAATCCAGCACTGAAGGTTTAAAGGCTTCCTGGGGAGCCACTGTTCTTCAGTCCAGGCTGGAAGGCTGAGGAAACTTTATTCCAATACTGAGGAAGAGATGCACAAGAACCACCAGCATCCAGGTAGGCAGGGGAAGAGGGAGATTTCATTCCCCTTAATATAGCTTTAAGGCAGGGTTTTGTGACCTTTTCCCAGATATGTTTGCTTTCTGAGTCTCTGGAATTTCATCATTGCACTACCCTCAAAGGAAGGGATGTTCATGTCTAGCTCTCCTGAGCCTCCATACATACTTTCCTCTACTGAGAGGGCTGTCTTCCTATACTTCAGAGACCCATCCAAGATTATTAAACATGTTAAGTTGACAACTAAATTTAACCATTACAAATCCACCCACCTTCAACTGGACAAGAAACTGTGACAGTTTCAGACAAGTTCCATAGATTCCAAGCCTGACTTCCCTCCCCTTTGAGTTGGAGGTGTTTCGAGCTAGAGCTCAAACCTAAATGCTAAAACTGATTGGTTAGGTATGAACCAATCAGCTGTTTCTCTGACTTACCTGTCCAAGTTTTTAAAAAGTCACTGATACAAAGTCCAGACTCTTATTCCTGCACATGGAGTTGTAGGAGAAGGACTTCTGAACCTCTAGGCCTTAGGAAGGTAAGCCTTCCCCAGCCACCTCAGCCTAATGGCTGGGGTGAGGGAAGGCTTCAGACTTTTTCCACATGAACCTTTTTCCTCATGATGGGAGCCCTCTGTTATCTTTTCTTCTTTTATTTGTTTGGCTAAACAGCATAGATTTTGTTAAACCCTCTCCACATGTTCTCTCCATACTGGTGACTGGAGAACTCTGTAACTTCCCATTCTCTTTTAAATAAAGTCTCCCACTATACCTTATCCTCTGGTGGTCTATAATTTTAATTCTTTAACTTTATAGACAAGAATTTGGGTACTCCTTAAATTCTGAGGTGCATTGGTATTTTGTTGGGTATTATCTAAGTTTTAATCCCCAGCTCCACTGTTACAAACCATATATCCTTATATCATATGTAATTTCCAAATGAAGACATCAAAAATATCATAATTCTGACTAACATAATACAACTACTCCATGTAAAACTGAAAATGCATAATCTCCCCCCAGCACAAGGCAAGGTTCCTTGAGAAATGTTTAATTGAATATAAATTCAACAGTGGTTAACTAATGATATAACCTCAATTAATATTAATTACATTATAGAGAAATTGAGGAAAAACAAAGGTAGCAGTTTATATAGGCACAAACATTCTTAGCAAAGTAAGAACTGATTGCATGGCCTTAGCTGGTATTTGTGAATACCTTCTACATTCTTTCTTTGCCTGTTGACTGGAGGGCATCAGGAGAGCCATGTGGCCGGTGGGGGGGTATGTCTTAGCTTCTAGTTAAATTGAATGTTCTTTGTGCCTCCTGACAAAAGCACTTCCCTCTGGAACCAAGACTTCTAAGCAGCAGAGAGTAAGGTTGTAGGAACAGGAAGCCAAAGCTTTGCTAATGGGTCAGTTGGGTTGATGCTAAGTGGTGTCATTCCCATTTCCACCCCTTAGCTACTGTACTCGTGAATCCAGGTTATAGGAGTAACAGTACCATATATAGGATGCTAGTTCAGAGCATACACAGCCAGAGTGAGAGCCCTGCCACAGCCTTCAAGACTAGTGCCACTTAGTTGGCACCATAACTATATCTTTAAAAGGCCATTCCACCATTCTATCAAACCAGCTGCTTGGGAGTGGTGGGGCACATGGTAGGAAAAGTGAATTTCATGATCATGCACCCATTGTTCCACTTCCCTGGCTGTGAATAGAGATACTTAGTTTGAAGCAATGCTGTGTGTAATACTATTATGGTGGATAAGGCACTTTTTTTTTCCAGAAGCACTCTGGGAAGAAAAAGCAAGTCCATAACTAAAAGAACAAAATGCAAGTGGTCCAATGTAGTCAACCTGCCACCAAGTTGCTGGCTGGTCTCCCCAAGGGATGCTACCATACTGGGGCTCAGCTTTGGTCTCTTCTGTTGGCAGACTAGGTACTCAGCAGCAGATGTAGCCAGGTCAGCCTTTGTTAATAGAAGTCCATGTTGTCAGGCCCATGCATAACCTGCATCCCTGCCACCATGGCCACTTTGTTCATGGGCCCATTGGGCATGATAGGGATCACTGAGGAAAGAGGTTGACCTCTATCCACAAAATGGGTCAGCTTATCAATTTGCTTATTAAAGTCATCCTCTGAAGAGATAACCTTTTTTCGTATTTATGGTCAACAATTAGATACATGGTATTAATAAATCTTGTGATGGTACCCCTGTTTCCTTCCTCCATGTCCCCAACCCACTAGGGGCCCTCATCAGAAGGCATACTGAACCAGTAAATGGATATGGGGTTATGGATTGTACAAGAGGTAGCCAATATTTTTTTTTCTTTGTATGTTGTTGCAGAGGGGAGCAATGATTTTGGATATTCCCTCCACCATGGCTCTTATAATCTTTCCACCCCTTCTTCAGCTCAGGTCCCTGAGTCATATGAAAGAGGTTTAGCTGTGCTTTACTGTTGAATTATTAAGAGTCTCTGGATTTCTGCTATGGATTGTGTTGGGTATTGTAGGAGTTTAGGAGAGAGACTCCACACAATGTTGCCAGGCTTCTCCTTAAGCCTTCCTCAGTTGGAGCTTTGTCTTGCTTTCTACAGGATGAAAAAGCTTATCATGTTTCATTTCTTTTCTTAAACATACATGTACTTTTTTCTGTTTTTTTTTTTTCAATTCCACGCTCCGTAGACCTCCTCCCCTTGAGTGGGAGGTGTCTCTAGCCAGAGCTCAAATGTAGATGCTAAAACTGATTGGTAAGGTATAGACCAATCATCTATCTCTCTGATTTACCTGGTTGAAGTTTTAAAAACTTCCCTAAAACAAAGCCCAGTCTTCTTCTTCCACACATCACCCTAGAAAGAGGACTTTCATTTTCCAGGGACTCAAGATCTCCCCACAAGAACTTTTTTTTTTTTCATGATGGGAGCCCTCTGTTATCTCTCTCTTTGCTTCCTGTTTAGTTAGACAGCATAGATTTTGGCTAAAACCTCTCTCTCCCAAGTGTTCTCCCCAAATTGGTGACTGAAGAACTCTGTAACTCCCCATTTTCCTATAAATAATGTCTCCCACTATACTTTAACCTCTGGTGGTCTATAATTTTACTTCTTTAACTTTATAGAAAAAAATTCAGGTACTCCTAAAATTTTGAGGTGCATTAGAATTTTTGCTAGACATTATCTAAATTCTAATCCTCAGCTCAGCCTACTACAGTATCCTCAGTGTCTGTCTCCATTATTATCCTTTCACAGGTTATCTGACTTGCTGTGGAGGTAGGTCTCTTGCATGTGTTGCCAATTCCTCAAAGGTTTCATTTCGGGCTCTGTATCATAAGTTAAGGTGGTTTATCTCCTCCCTGGATGTCAAGTAACATCTCATGTACTGTTGGTGGAATTGGATTGTACACAGTTCGCACTGCATTCTGAAGGATACAAATAGAATTTCCAATGGAAAGTCAGAGCAGTATGGGTTAAATGAGACAAAATTTGGTTATTTGGCAAGATTCTAATGTGTGTAGCCTCTCCATAGATCTCTGGTTAGTGAGAGTTTCCCCTTGGAGGCTAGGTTCTCAGTCTTCATTAGGGTTTACCATGGATCCCAGTTCCACTTAAGGGTTACTTGCCCCTGAACAGACTGCTTAACCAATTAGCAAGCTGTTGATTATCCACCTAGGTTTAGTGCCACTATTACTCAGATGAGCACTTCTTGGCTTATTGATCTCTACCATATTGCAGGGTCTTCAGTATTTTCAGAGAATCATTCAGTGTTGAATATCAGGGACCTGTGCTTTCTCTGAATATCATTGGAGAATTTCCCTTGGTGGCTCATGTAATGCCTTCTAGCACATGCTACCATTTAGGGGCTGGTTACCACTCTGGATCAAGCAGGGTCTCTCAGTATTATATGGCAAAAGTCTGTGGGATCTTCAGCAATAGGGTCTTACCTTTTACCTGGTGTGGGTATTCAAGAGTTTGATATTAGCCTGAGTTGTCTTGGGGAGATGATGTCAGCTTCTGATGAGCATTTCCCTTATAGGACACAAGTACCCTTATATTGTTTGCCCATTCACAGATGTATATCCATATACATCTTCCCCAAATGCCTTTCCCACAAGTTTTTCAATTATTCTCCTTCTGAGTCCCAGACCATCCTGCCAAACCATTGGCCTCGGCCCATGAATCATTGTAAAACTGCACATCTGGCCATTTTCCTTCCAAGAAAATACACAACCATGTCACTTCCCAAAGTTCTGTCCATTGTGTAGCTTTCCCTTCACCATGGTCCTTCAGAGTTGTCCCAAAACTGAGCTATAATGCTATAGCTGTCCACTTATGGGAGGTGCCTCCATAATGCGTTGAGCCATCTGAAAACCATGCCCTAGTCCTCTCCTCATCAGTCAGTTGATCATAGGGCACACTCCATGATGCCATAGGTGCATGCTTGGGAGAAGAAGGCATCATTACAGAAGTAGCAACCATAGGCATTTGGGTAACTTATTCATATAGCTTACTTGTGCCCTCAGTGCCCCATCACATATATACCACTTTCACTTGATGGACTGCTGCTGTGCATGGCAAACTTTGTGGCCTAGTGGGTCAGACAAAACCCAGCTCATAATGGGCAGCTCAGGTCAAATAGTATCTTGATGGCCCATTGTCAAGCATTCAGTTTACACTAAGACCTAATACCAGGCCAAGAGCTGTCTCTCCAAGGGAGAATAATTGTCTGCAGATGACTGCAAGGACTTACTCCAAAATCCCAGAGGCCTCCATTGTGATTCACCTATGGGGTCCTGTCTAAGGCTCCAAAAAAGGCATCCTTATTGGCCACTGACACCTCAGGTACCATTGGATCTGCTGTATCATGTGGCTCAATTGAAAGAGCATCCTGCACAGCAGCCTGGACCTGTTGAAGAGCCTCCTCTTGTTCTGGGCCCCACTGAAAACTAACATCTTTCCAAGTCACTCTGTATATGGCACTAAGTAACACATCCAAGTGAGGATGTGCTGCCTCCAAAATGCAAATAAGCCCACTAGACATTGTTCTTCTTTCTTAATGGTAGGGGCCAGGTGCAACAAATTATTCACCTGTTTAACAAATGGTTGTAGAAAGAATAAAGTTTATCATTGATTTCAAGTAAACATAGCAAACCTTCATGAAGTCTGAATTTTCTGTCAGCTACCTTTCTTAGTGCATTCTGCATTCTGTGTCCCAATCCACTTTATCCCCAAAATGATTTGACAGTGTGAATAGTTATTAACTCCCTTCTTAAGATATGGGATGAAAGCACCCACTTTATCCCCACATTGATTAAATCAGGTACTTATTAACTCCACTCATTAACTCCACTCTGCAGATGAAGAACCGAATCATCCTTGGGTATGACCTTTAGTAAATTCCTTCACCATTACCCACCCTTTCAATTCACCCTATTTCCCAATTTACTCACTTCATTTATTCTCCCTCAGCTCTTTGTAAATTGACCAGGAAATTTGTTTCCTATTGATTTGTTGTCTGAACTATTAGAGCTCTGAGTCTAGCCTCACCTTGATTCTGCCCACAATCCATACTTTCCCAGGCCATTATATTTTTGCTTGAAATTAAAACACAGCAAAATATAAACCTTAATGTGACAAAGCCTTAATAGTCTGTGTGGCATCATGACTCTTACCTAATGCAAAACTTAGTATGAACTTATACCACACAGACACTTCAGTGATTCTCCATCAGAAGACAAAGAGAAAAAGGCTCAGTGGCATTTGTTCTTTTCTTGGTCTGGCCTCTCTTGACCTTCAGTAGATATCTTGGCTCAGATTTTGGCAGTCTGAGTTATTGGTGCAAGGTTGTGTAAAGGGCCAGAATTCAGGCTCTTGAATTGAACTGAAATTGAAGTTTATAGTATACCTCTGAATTCAGTATCAAAATAAGTCAATCTCTCTGCATATGAAATGAAAGTAGTATTCTAAAATTTTTTATGAATTAAATCAATACATATAAATTCACTTGAATCTATACTGGTTATGCAAATACAAGCCATTGTTGAAGTTTTGTTGTTGTTGTTTTCCTTAGGTAGGGTCTCACTCTAGCCTAGGCTTACCTGGAATTCACTGTGTAGCCCAAGCTGGCAAGAACTCATTTGATTCTGATATCTCACCCTCAAGTGCTAGGATTAAAGGTGTGCCCCACCATGTCTGGCAGAAGATTTTTTTAATATTATCATTATTACTGTGAATATACTTTCTACTATGGTTTGATCACGTTAAAATGGGAAGGGGTCTTGGGAGATAGTTAAATTGACAAAGTGCTTCACAAGTGTGAGGACCTGAGTTCAAACAACCAACCCCACCTGAATCTGAACTCAGTATCACATCTTTCTTTAATCCTGTTGTGTCTATTTCAAGACAGAAGGCAGAGAAAGAAGAATCCTTGGAAGCTCATGGGCCAGCCAGCCTGCCATGCACATTAGCAAACAAGAGACTCAGCCTCAAGCAAGTTAAATGTAAGGACCAACATCCAAGGTTTTCCTCTTTGGTGGTTTGAATATGAATGAATGTTCCCCATAGCCTGGGGCATTGTTGATTAACATTGAGCTTGCAACTTGATTTTTATGATTTTTTTTGCAACTTGAGACTCCAAAAGCCATGCTAGAGGAGATGTCACTGGAGGTAGATCTTAAGTCCAAACCTACTAGGTGTATAGAAAGCTGTTTGAGCTCTGAATGTTCATGTGTGCTGGATACTGGTGTACCTCTCTGCTATGGATGTATTGTGAAGTGAGCCAGCTTCTCCTGCCATGATGATGCTTCTCAAGGAATTTGTAAGTCTGAAATAAACCCTTTCCTCCTATAAGCTGCTTCTGGTTGGATGTTTGTTTCAGCAAAGAGAAGGTAACTGCAACATTCCCTAACTGCCACATGTGTACAATAGCAAATATGTACCCACACACACACACATGGGAACATGAATATACGCACACATAAAGAAAAATAAGTAAATATACAAATTAATAAATAAATAAACTGAACAACGTAAAAAGAGCTGGTCAAATTTCCTGTGGTAACTTACCGTTTGGTTCAATGTACTTGAATGCTGAGTACTAGAACGCTGATTTAATTAGCAGACTTTCCATAATTTAATAGACTTATTTGTTTAGCATAACAAAGGAGAGACTAAGAGAGACTAGCACACATTGACCTCCTACTTTATGGTATCTAATGGTTTGAGGAAGGCATAGAGAAGATAACCTCCTTCAAAAAAATATAGACAAAACATCATATAAAACCATTTCATTGCTGTTACTTACCAGGGATTCCCTTTATATTACTTGAAGACACATGCCATTGTGTGACAGGTTAGGGTGATGACTGGGACCCAAAGATAACCAAGAAAGTCCTTGAACTTGAATTTTCAGGCATGTTCCATTCATCTCATGCCTAACCAGCTCCCCTTGAGTGGGAGGTCTCTCTAACTAGAGTTCAAACCAAATCCTGAAACTGATTGGTCAGGGAAAGACCAAACAGCTGTCTCTCTGCTCACCTATGCCAGAGATACAACTATTAGGACAGGAAATTTGCTTCCTTTTCTTTCTCCTCATGGCTGCTCAACAGAGACACCCCTGAATCTTCAGACTTAGGTAAAGCCCCTCATCTTTGCTGGGCTGGCCAGCACAGACTTTATAGATATGTGGCTTAAACCTCCTATATGTGCTCTCTCCTCACTAGTGACTTGAAATCTCTGTAACTACTCTTTTCTTTTTAAATAAAGTCTCCCACTATATTTTTTCTCTGGTGGTCTATAATTTTAATTATTTAATTTTTTTAGAACAAGAATCCAGGTGCTCTTAATTTTTAATAGCTGGGAACTCCCAACTTTCTGTTCCCCAGCTATCCCGGTTCATTTGAACATAAGACGACCTGATTCCTCTTCAAGCAATTAGCCTGCACTTGTTATTTCCCTCAGTTTTTATCTGATAAACTTCCATTTATCCTTCAGGTACCAGTGTTTATATGAAAATCTCTCTTAACCTTCCTCTATGTACAACCACTTTCTTCACTGTGTCATGCATCAGAGACATCCTTTGACATAAATTTATTTGGATGGTGGGTTGTTTCTACAATGAGAGTCCTTAGGACTGAACCATATTTCCTCCTAATTTGGTACAGTGGGAGTGGGCATCTTAAACCAAGGCTTCTAAATGTTCAACGTGTGTATCCAGGTGGGAAGAGTGTTGGTAAGATTATAAATCAACAATGGCGTACTTGAAAATGGAAAAGAGGCTGGAAAAGAGGGTATGGGGAATTAATGAAACCCCTGTGATATTAAATTGAAAGGAGGAATATTTGGAGAAAAGTGCTTTCATGGAAGCAGGGTGATGGGAGTGGAACAGGAGAGAATCAACATGTCATGGTTTGATCCAGGTGTCCCACACAAACAAATGAATGTGTTCTGGGTAATGGATCCTCAGCTGATGGCAGTTTGGGTTTTACAACCACGATGGAGCTGTGTTGTTAGGGGCAAACTTTTGGGGGTTATAAGCCAGCTTCCCCTTTCCAGTGTTTGGCACACCTTCCTGCCGCTGTTTGCAGTGCTGTGGCAGAGGTGATATCTGCCCCTCTGCTCATGCATCGTTTTCCCTGTCAGGATGGAGTCTCCCCTCTAGTTCATAAGCCAAATATACCCATTCTTCCACAAGCCGCTTTGCTTGGGTTCTTTCTTCGCAGCAACTAGAAAGCTGACTGCAACACAACACAAACAACATCAGTGAAAATGCTGAAAGGTAACCTGGCCCTCATTGTTTTCTCTGAGTATCTCTTCTCTTTTGACCATCTTTGAGATTTTCTTTTCCTTCACTACTGAATAAGAAGAGTGGCTTAATGTATCTAAGACTGTTGTCAATTATACAATCTATGTGTAGAGTGAGGATTATTTTAAATTACATTTTTGAGTGCATATAACCTATTATCTCACTATTAATTGCCTTTCCCTGTTGATTTGTCTTGGCATCTTTGTTGAACAACAACTAACCTGGAAATCATGGAAGGAACTGTTTACTTAAAAACTGATATGTATAGAAATATAAAAAAAAGAAAGTTGCAGCAAACAGACAAAAATGTGCAATGGTCTAAAAGTTGGACAAACAACATGAATCAAAATCCAAATGTTAATTTTATTGTAATTTAATGCAAATATAAGCATGCATTGAATGACATAAGACAAATAAAAATAAACATGTATTTAATGGTATACCTAAGATATTAAAAATATATAAATTGTGACATTGCTATGTTATGACTGTGTGAATTTTAACAAGATATGTCAGGACAAAACAAAAGACATCAGAACTCCCAAGATGTTGAATTCTTCAATAGTACTGTAGCCATGGTAGGGGTCACATAGTGACCAGAAATTGAATCAAGCATCCCTGTGGTTTGCTGATTAGACACATGATAGTTTTAAATTTACTGAAAGCAGAAGCATTGAAATAACATTTCAGTCCACTTTCTTCTGCTTAAGGTGCATGATTTTGAGTTGTGGAAGCCTTATACTTGGGAGTGGGAAGAGAAGAAATATGAAAACAAAAATGAAGGAAAGGTGAGGGACTTCTTAAAGTAGACTTATGTGGCAAAAAAGTCTTTCCACCAACTTATGTGATTCTCTCCTCCATGATCTAGAGCTATATGGGTACTTTGTCACCAGGACTTGAGCTACATTTTGCAGGGTCTCTTGAAGAGAAGATATGAGAAAGAGTTATGACAAGAGATGTAATTTAATTATACAATTACATAGACATAGAGTGAGATATTTAGAGAGATTTCTGTAAGAAAATGATGGGTCAAAGGAAAAATAGACTGAACAAGATGACAAATAAGTAAGTGTCTTTAATCAGCTCACCCTAGGAAGGCTTGTTGGAAGTTATGCATGCAGCCTCTGCATTCACAGGAGCTCAGGAAGCCACAAAGAGGCTTCATGTCTGGTTTGAATATAAGGATAAGAAAAGATGCATTGAAGGATACAGGAAGCAAAGAGATTCCAGGGTCACCCTTTCTCAAACTCCAAGCAAACTGGCAGGGACAGAGAAGGTACAGGCTTGGGGAAGGAAAAGGGAATGAAGTGCAGAACTTAGACACGAAATAAAGACTAATGTAAAAACAAGAATAATGTGTGTGTGTGTGTGTGTGTGTGTGTGTGTGTGTGTGAGTAATTTTGAATTACTTTGTGTATTCATTACTTTCATGTCACTGTGACCAAAATGTCTGATGGAAAAAAATCCTAATCATTGTTTTAGGGAAATTTAAGTCCATTGTGGCAGGGAAAGCAGGCCAGAGTAGCTCCATCCCTTTATAGTAGTAGAAGTGTGAGGTGGATCAGCTCTTCACACTAGCTGACCAGGAAGTAGAGAGAGTAAATCGAAACAAGAATGGCCTAGCTATCAAAGACTGGACTTTGTAATCAAAATATCACCATAATTTAGTATCCAATTGTATAAAACTTTGGAATGCAGGGAACCTTCCAGATTCAAGCCATAATTTTCTTCTGTTCTTTTTGATTTACCACTTCTTTTATTGATGTGTTTAAACTTTTTTATAATCATTGTATTTTGTTATATAATTTAACTAGTTTCTGGAGCAGTGTTGTTTCTTAAGAATAGATAAAAATGTTAACATAGTAATTACATTGTGGATATGTTAATGGATTGGATGAGAATCAGTGATAATATCAATGTAACACATTTTCTGGTAATTCTAAAGAAGACATAACAGAAGACAATATGTGATTTACATCTGAAAGTACAATTAGAAATTAAATAGGCCATCCAAAAGACTGGGTGTATATTGCTCAATATATAATGAAATACTAACAAACCTTCCTGTTGTGCAAATGAAAAAATATGATTTTCCTTGCTTATTTGCTTCCCTAGTGTGCTCTAAATCTCAGATTTTCAAATTTAAACAAAACATACTAAAAACTTTTGTAATTTTTTGCAGTATTTCAATGCATATTTCTCAAATATGCTTGTTCATGGGCAGTTTATAGTTTAGACCATAAAATATGCCTTGTATCTACTATAAAATACATTCATATACTTTTTGGATATGTAGCAGTAACTTACTATCACTGGACCAAAACACCCAACTAAAAGCAGCTTATGGGAGAAGAGGATTTGTATTAGGCATACGGTTTCTAGAGGCTGCTTCATAATTGAGAAAGAATGGCGACTGGTTCATATCTTTGTCACCAGCAGAGAAAGCAAGAGCTATGGGAGCTGGCTCACTCGTAGCATTCCGTGAGCTTGACTGATCAATCCCAAAGGTCTTTTCCAGCAACACACCTCCTCCAGCAAGGCTCCACCAGCGGGGGAACAAGGAGAAAGCTTAACTGTAGACAACTGAAGTTATGGGGGGGCATTTTATTGTAAAACCACCACAATGTGATTTAAAATAAAAATAAATTGATTATGGCCAGTATCTGTGCTAGTATGATTTTTTTATATTTTTTCCAAATGTAAAATAAGACTTGAATGCTCAGAGATTTGGAATATGTATAATTTAATCTCTGATAAAATTTTTAACATTTTAACAGACTTTTGGGTTTTTTGATCTAGCATTTGAATGGTATATTATCTATAGTTCTATGCTTTCCTACTTGCCCATAAGGCTACAAAATTAATTTGATCTCTTACCTTGTTCTCACCAATGTGGTTTAATTGATCTCATTTTATGGACAGATAGCACCTTTCTCTAATAAATTGCATTGTGCTTATTTTAACAAAAATATGTGAGTTAATCTCTTATTTTTCACATGGTATATAACCACAGATGTTCAGGATGTACCTGTATCCATGGATATTAAAAAATCCTTTATATTATATAGTTTCTTCTACACAAGCACACCTACAATAATTAAATTGATAAATTAGGCACAATAAGAAATTATTAACAATAACTAAAAATAACATAAAATAATTATGATTGTATGTTGGTTCTACCACAGTGGACCTGAAAACTTGAACATTTACTAACTTGTTAACAGGAAAGTAGGATTAGAGACCATGGGAATTCTAAAAAAGGAATGATAGCAGTCCCAGACAGGACAGTGTGACCAAGTGACAGTACATTAAGTTTTTCAGAAATACACATGATCTAGGAGACATATTTTTTCTGGAATATTTTACTTAATGTATCAGAATTCAGTTGACCATAGATAATTGAATCCATGGAAAAGGAAGGAAAGATAAGAGGAATATACTATATTTTTTCAAAATCTGTGTTTAAAGTATTGTTTTGTTACCATTCAAATTGTTTGTTGATTTTTTCCCTACTTTCTTTCACTCTCCTCTCCTCCCTCACTTCTTTCTTTCCTTTGATAACTTGCATGGAACATCATAACTGTGTCTCCTTTTAAAGGTAATAAAAGAGTATTAATTTTAGCAGGTAGCTGGGGTCAGCTCATCAGCCATCTGGGAGTTGGAAGCAGTCCACGTCCTCAGTAGAAGGAGCACACTTAGAACCAGATGGTAAGAATGAGACCTCAGACAATTTTTATTCTGGCTGTGTTCTGGGAAACAATACTAACTTTGGGAAATCATTTACTATATATTACTTGTTTCCTCTTCTGTTAAAGAGGGATCCTATAATTCTCACAATTGGATAAGTGAAAAATCGTTATCTGATTTTATTTTAACAATTACTTAAAAATATTGAATCCATGGGCTGGAGAAATGGCTCAGCAGTTAAGGCACTTGCCTCCAGTGCCTAAGGCCCCAGGTTCAATTCCCCAGGTCCCAAATAAGCCAGACCCACAAGGTGGTGGCCCTGGTTCTTTCTCTCTCTTCCTCTCTCTCTCTCTCTCTCTCTCTCTCTCTCTCTCTCTCTCTCTCTCTCTCTCTCTCTCTGCTTGAAAATAAATAAATAAAATAAAAAGAAATAAATAAAATATTAAAAATTATTGAATCCAGTGTACTGATGGAATTTAATATCAGGTAGAACCATGACAACAATTTAAAACAAATTTACTGTATATTTATTCAAATTTCCAGTATTCCCATAGACATGCTGGGGTCTTGAAACAATTATGATAAACATACATTTCTCAGATTATTAGGTCAAATACATGATTAAGCATATCTATTTATTGAGTCAGAAACAAATTTTGTGGTGATGGGATGCAACTCTTCAGAAGGTGGAAATTGGGAAAGACATCCACTACATAGTTAAATGTATACATATTACATAAGTGAGTGTGAGGTACTCGCAAAAGTCAGTGAATGTGCTGAGAAAAGACTTCAAATGCCTTTTAGAGACACACATTTTATTAATCACAAAAACTAAAGAAATGAATATAATGTATATCTTAATCAGTTTTAAGAAAACCTCATAAACAATCCATTGATACAGAGAGCTCTCTCAGTGTAAAACAACCTGATGTCTGTGTAGCTTTCCTACACAGTAAAGATTTTTTGGGAAAGCTATTTATTTTTTTTTTATTGGGAGGTGATAATTGTCACCTGGTTGAATAAAGTATGAACTTGATACAGCAGAAATGTGTCTCCTTGTGTCCAATTACATTAAAAAATAGCTCTATTAGATAGACTTTAGTAGCTGACTCTAACAGAGACATAAGCCATTATACCAACCTAAATTCTAAATTGACCTGGATTAAACTGAGGATGCCACCTAAAATCCATCCCCACACCAGTAACTACAAAATTAAGTGTGAATATGGTACTCAGTGAAAAATGTATCTCTTGCCCATGATTTCAATTTGTGGAACAGATGGGGACCTGGGGAAACAACATGTTAGACAAATTTACAAACACAAGTATGAGAAAGAGTAATAAATCTGGCTATTTGACTTGGTAAAGGGAACAGTATCTATATGAAGATACTGGTTTAAAATATATTAAGTCCTATTGGGAAATCAAATGTAACAAAATAAAGCGCTATTTAAATAGTCATTAAGAGCTAAATTTCTGAGTTCAAATTCTAGTTCTTCCATTTTCAGAAACTATTTCCTCACAGAATCCTGTACTGTCAAGGATATAATCATACATATAATAATCTTTAAAAATCATTCTGACTTGTAGTAGATCTTTAATGGGAAATCAGGGAACTGGGGACACCAACACATTATTTGCTCATTTATTGTATGTAAATATGGATAATAAAGATACATTTTATATTATAAATGATGCGAAGTGTATCACAGTTTTCACAGCTGCCGAGAGGTGCACACTTGAAACTTTTAAAGAGGTCAAACAGAGCAGATGGCAGCCTGAGAATAACTGGAACTGATGGGACACAAACAGAGGGAAGTAGAACTGGGCCAATAAAAAACAAGAGCAACTTGTCACGAGTAAAGCATTGCCTAAAATATAAGCTTCAGGCTAAAGGTTTGGGTTGAAAAAAAAAGAAGCAACTTTATTGAAGATAGAGTTCACAACATGTATATTCCTGTATGTTTTTGCTGTGATTTACCAGTTAAATCTGCTATTTCCTATACTAAAACTCCTATTCCATGGAATAGGAGATTTTTTTATAACTTCATATGTAGAAAATTGGGGATATCATATGAAAAAATATGTCAAAAGATGAGGAACAGAAACATGAAAATTTGTGTTAAATATATCAGCTAATGTGGGCACATAGACTAGAATATATTGAGTCAAAAGCATGGAAAAAACTTGGATAAATCCTAAATCCAATAGCAAGTTTGCTGCTTTAATGCTGATTAATGGCTTGAACAAGAGAGTCATTTCTTGTTTTTTTGTTCTCATTGACTGATTAATATTGTGTCCCCCCAAACTGTACTTATATCAAAGTCACAGGCTCAGGAGATCTGGCAAACATAGATAACGTCCACCCAGTAACTCCTGCCTCTCTCTGTCTTTAAATTAATATTCTTTTCTGTTTGTTTAGCCTCAGAAACAAGTGTTCTAGTCCCAGCTTTACGGGGGCATGATTTTCTAGTGGAGATATGACTATCAACTAGCAGGCACTAGACTGCTGAGGTGTATTTGCTATTCCTTAGCAAGCTTTATCATCTTAAGGACATCGCTGGAGGCATACATATGTAACTTGTAATGTTTTGTTTGAGAAATTTTCTTTTTAATTACTCTACACACCATTCTAGGCTTATGACGGATAATTCCACTGACATATTTTTTCACAATACTACAACAGCATTCAATAGTAACCAAACATTAAAGTTTGAATTTAGATCTTTCCTCAGACTGACAAAATCTGGTACAATTATGTTGTCAGGTAGCAAACCACAGATGGCCACAAAAATCACAAGTGTGCACAAGCAATGTTTCAGAGGGTGTTGTTGCAAAGGTAAATTAGGTCTGATAAATGCAATTTCATCGTACAGTATTGTCACTTTATAGGTATAACTCAACTATAACTAGGTTATGCATGTTTATTCATTTTTTCATTGATTCCGTGTGTTTGACATACT
The DNA here is from genome assembly GCA_004024765.1 of Zapus hudsonius. Taxonomy (NCBI): domain Eukaryota; kingdom Metazoa; phylum Chordata; class Mammalia; order Rodentia; family Dipodidae; genus Zapus; species Zapus hudsonius. The sequence goes on along the minus strand of PVHP010010281.1, from coordinate 27,142 downwards.
GAGTAGAGTAATATAAAATTCATTATCCACTTTCATGAAATTATGAATAAACCAATAGGGGGTATGTAAGATAAAATATTTTGACCATCCCTAGACAGAAAATGAAAATTAAAATCTTAAAAATTAGGCCTGATGACAGAAGCCTATTTAATGCTTGGGTGGTAGATGTGGTAGTATCAGGAATTCACGGTATCCCTTGCTACACTGCATAGTCTATGCTAGCCTGGGCTTCATTCTTGAGACCCTGTCTCTAAACAAAACAAAACACTTTTCTCTTTGACTCCATCGTTTACATTTTATTTGAAAAATAACTGTGCTTTAAGCTAAGAGGTAAGAATTTAAGTTCGCTTATGCAACAAAAGCAGAGACTACACTCTAGTCATGGAATAGCCTGGAGAAGGGCTGGGGTATGACTGCATGGATGGGACAGGCTAGACCAGCCTCTTTATATGTGCCTTCACTGCGAGACAGATTACAGGTCTACTATGATTAAAAAGAAAGAAAGCATAGTGATTTTTAGTAATGCCAGGGACAAGAATATTTATATATTTTTTCTTTATATCAAATTCTAAATTAATCACCGCGTATTGTTTTATAATTCCATTCTCTGTTACTTGTTATATCTTTTACTCAAAAAATATTAAAAAGTGTAATAGCCAAATACAAAAATCAGGAATTACATGTGGAAATCTACATTTATCTGGGACTATTATGTACACCGCAGGAAGCAACATGGATTCAGAGAAAAATGATAGAGCTGGGAAGACAGCTTACAACCTTCTAGCTTTCCTTACCACAGGCACACTTCTTGGCATTTTTATACTCCTGTTTTCATATCAATGAAATGAGGGTAACACTCCACAGGTTTGTGGGAAGATTAACATGACAGCTGCCATAAAGCATTAATATAGCATTAATATTAATACTGACCTAATTATATGATGTTGGGCAGCTTCGCCTTTGGAATTTTTTTCTTCACTTAAAAACATCAATACTTTTATTTCTAGAGTATTGTCATGATAATTGTATGCAGCTCATTTGGTACTCTCACTGGTCACAGATATGTTGAAAGTTCATGAAACTGGTCATCAGTTTTTCCATCCCACTGACACATCTTTGGGTGGAGGGAATGAATTAGTAGAACAAAAGACCAATTCAACCAGAAGAAATCATGTTCACCAAGTGTTTTTCTAAATGAGTAAGCTGATCTGCTGTTTTTAATAAGATAGGTCTAGATAAATAAACATCTTGTCCATGATGAAGACTAATATACAATATATTGGAACAGCATTTCACAGGCACATCTCTAATTATGAAAAATGCTGAAATGTATCTTAAAGGAATGATAGAAAGAAAAAATACATTATTTTCCCTTAATGGATTACTTAGTAGAAAACATTTTAATAGCTCAGTGGAAATTTCTGATTTTGAGGATAGTCACTATGATAAATTGTATCAAAAATCTTCAAAAAATTACATGTATTGAGGAGATTTTTATCAATAAGAATATAGCCAAGATTGTATATATGAATTCAACACAAAGTTGCTCACTAAAATTATTATATATAAATTGCCATACAAGTTATAATACAAAGTATAAAATGATGACCACTGGTAAAGAACTAATCAAATTCACAAAAACCAAATGAATATTTTACATAAGGACTTCCTGGACAACTGTGACTTATATTGGTATGCACAGTGATGTCACATAAACAGTGTGTATTCTTCTGATGTGATAGAATGACATTTTATCTTTGTGGTCTTCCTCACAGAAGTGTATTGATCCTGAAGAATCATAAAACACACACACACACACACACACACACACACACACACACACACACACACACACCACACCACACAAATCTTAAATGAGGGATATTTTATAAAATACCTGCCAAAAACTCTTTAACACTGTTAAGCTGCTCAAAAGCAAAAGAGAAAACTATCACCATGGATACCCTAAACACCCGTGAATAATAAACAGCTCATGGTGACCTAGTCAGTGTCAAAGTAATATAGGGAGTCTGTAAAAGTTTAGTAAATAAACAGTGACAGTGATGATAATTTAATATCAATTAATTATGCCTGCCTTATATGAGAAATTAAGAACCAAAGAAATTCAGTGTAGCCAGTATGGGAATCCTTTGCCATTTTTACAGTAATAGTATGAATACAAAACTGTTTGAAAATAATGGTCAGAGTAAAGAGTTCAAATAAAAGAAAAAAAGTAGGGTATTATAGTCTACTTCTCTCATTCCTGCACAGAAAGAACCCAACCAAAAGCAGCTTGTGGAGGAATGGGTTTATTTTGGCTTACAGACCCAAGTGGAAGCTTCATGATGGCAGGGAAAAGCACTCTGTGAACATAGTGTGGATATCACCTCCGCCACAGCACTGCAAGCAGAAGCAGGAAGGTGTGCCAAACACTTGGCAAGGGGAAGCTGACTTATAACTCCCATTAGCCCACCCCTGACAACACAATTTATAACAAGATACCAATTCCAAAGCTACCAACATGTGGGGATCAAGCATTCAGAAGACACTAAATTTATGGGGACACCTGAATCAAACCACCACATAGGGAAAACACAATATGTTTAGTGATAGGAAAAGAACAGTTTTGCAGCAGTTTAAGAGTAATGAAACCTAAATTATAGGATTTTGGGCAATTTTAATTATGTTTCACTTATTAATACAGAAATTTAAGGGGATCTACTAAGCAAAGGAATTTATATTATAAAAATACAAGCTGGGCATGATGGCACACATCTTTAATCCCAACACCCAGGATGAAAGGTATGAGGATCGCCATGAGTCAGGCCAGCCTGAGACTACATAGAGTATTCCAGGTCAGTCTGGGCTAAATTGAGACCCTCCCTTGAAATACCAAAATAAAAAAAAAACCTATAAAATTTATACATATATTTATATGTATGTATGCCATAAAAGCCAGAACCAACACAATGTCAAAAACTTGTTCTGTTTCTCCACTGAGGTAATATATGAATTAAATCCATCATTAAAAAGACATCTTTTCCAGGCAAAGTGGCATATTTTTGTAATTGTAGCACTAGAGAATTAGACAGAAGGATCAGAACTTTAAGGTCAAAGTCAGTTATATAAACAGCATTCAATATATTTAAGGCACAGAAACCACCCCATTGTTCACATTAAACACAGACACACAAATGTGTGGATTGATAGTAAAACAAAAGGCAATGATATCTTCTCACCTGGGAGTAGCCTTGTATGCTTTTCCTCCAGTGTTCCTGAAAGGAACATCCATACATCTTTCTGATGGTAAGAAATGTCTCTAAGTGCCTTGGTACTTACTACAAAAATGAACCCTTGAGAGGTATCCCAAGGCCTCTGAGTCCCTGGAGTCAATACTTTTGCCAACAGGCATTTGTAACTGCTCAATACTAACCAGTATTATCCAAGTATTTATGAACACTGAGGATGTATCAGAGGTCCTTTGAGGCACTGGAAGTACAACAATGAGGAAGAATTCTCTATAATTCAGACATAAACTTACAGAATAGCACCTGCTTTCATAGTCTGTCAAAACAATAGAGAGAGGACCCCTGAGATTCTTCACCACAAACCCAAATTGCCTTTTCTAATTGAGTTCATATTATCAGTGGTCTTCCTATATAAACAAAAAATTGAACACTCTGTTACAAGTATTTATAGGCTGATAATTTCATAGTAATCGCATCATCCAATGAAATTCCTGTTCAGAGGTTAAATTTTTAATGCCAGGTCTAAAAATAAGGTTGCATTAAATATAAACCCATAATTTTATAATTTACAATATACTGGGTAGACTGTGAAGGTAGAAAGACACCTACATGAGAGGCATTAGGGAGAGATTTTTCCTCTTTAAATGTGTATTTCTCCACCTTTGCTGATTCTGTGCTCTTATAGGATTCCCTTGTGAATCTCCTTAGTCATGTGGTGGTGGGCTGCCTTCCCAATTCTACTCCCAACGCCCTGAACTTGCCCTGATCTGAATATACGATAGTGATGAGATGATGAGAGATTGCTCTCTCTCTCTCTCTCTCTCTCTCTCTCTCTCTCTCTCTCTCTCTCTCTCTCTCTGTCTCTCTCTCGTTCAATTCTTTGGCACACTAAGATTCCGACCCTTGGGGACAGTACCACAGGTGAAGGCTTCTGGTGCTCACCCATGGTTTCAAGCCTCGGCCCTTACATATCCTTATTGACTATGTATAGATAAATAAGCACAAATAAATCTATGTGTATATTTGTGAGAATTCTCAGATTAAATGCTAAATATTTCAATACATGTAAATTTACCTAGACATTATTAACAGATTGCTATAACTTGTGGTGTCTCTTGGCTCGATTTAACAAAGCATAGGCAATAGAACAACAAAGATTAGTAGAACTCCTCATTTTATACTATACATATTTATACCATACATATATACCGTATTACATACCATAGCTTGTTAGAATAAAATTACAAAACGAAAGCACACAAACTAAGTACATGTTTATATTCTCAGCCAAGAACAGTGCATGATGGTGACTTCCATGAGCAGTCTCTCTTTTTCTCTATCTCCCTCCTTCTCTCTCACTCTTTTCCTCCGTGTGTGTGTGTGTGTGTGTGTGTGTGTGTGTGTGTGTGCAACTCCTCATTAAAAAAAATTGCCTTCTTTCTGGTATCCTATATTAATCTTAGGAGAGATTTTTCAATGATTGTAGAAAATGTCTTCATTCTTTTCCTTCCCTTAATTATTTCTTATGATAATATTATGCATCTATAATATTTATTAAATGTTCCATGCATAGCTAACATTTTATAATACTTTATTATAGTATATAACCTAATATTCTAATAATTATCTCATTATGTCCTGTCTTTGTGTGTCAGGAATTAAGGACTGATTTAGCTAAGTGGTTTTGCCTTATTTTGCTCATGAAATTCAGTCTCATGTCAGCTGGGGCTGCAATCCTCTGAAAGCTTGAATCATGTTAGAGAATGCACTTTCAGCATTGCTGGCTCCTTCCTCTGGCCAGCAGGTTCCTTGTGCTATGGAATGTAGTTCTGATTCTCACCCCAGGGTCTTCATAGAACTTGCCTGATGGTCTTCCTGGCACTAGTTTCAAAGAGGATGGCACATAATAGAGGCATTAATTTAAGTGGAATGATGCATTAACTGTACACTCCAATGCTTCCTTAGGACTCAATCTTCATGATTTTCCTTACATACATTCAATTCATTGTATAGATGTTCACTGCACTTTTATGGTTTTACCTGAATGCACAGTTTTCAATATCTATTTTGATAAAAGTTCATTCTCAATTGTTACAGTGAGGTTTTTTTTGGATGCATATAGCTTAGCATTAAAATTTTACTCATTTATCCACTTAACTAGGATCTGAAATCCAGGTTACTTTTTTATGTCAATGGCATACAGTTTATGAAGGGAAATTTGGTTTCACACAGGAATTTACCCAGGATAACACCTGGGAGAATGTTTTACATACCTGAAGAACCCTATCTCTGATAAAGCCCTTTTGAAGAGCTCTGCAGCCAGCCCAATCCACATTTATGTGGATACCATTTGTCCCTCGATAGACAGTCCCCTAGGGAAGCCCAGGTTCAGGCAATCTTTATCTACAAGTCTTTCAAAAGAGCATTCAGAGGGCTTTTGCAGGAACATGACTTCAGATATGGCTGTCCACTCTCCACTTCTGGCAAAATAAAGGTATCCTTGTCTGAGCTCAGTCTGGTTCTATCTTCTGCCTCAATTTTTCCAACAACCAAGGATTATATTAGAACTCAGCTGTTCTGATTTGACAAAGACCAGCCAGAGTCTCTGTCTAGGATTTTACTTTAACAATCTTCTTATGTTAGATACCTCTACCTAAACTAACTCTTTAAGCCATATTCCCTACTCCAGGGTACAACATTCAAATTCAGACAATGATCTACATCTGAGGACAATTATTTCAGCCTCTACAATTTGAATTTCTAAATTCTCTTGGGTAATGGGTATGTTTTCAAACATAGATGCTGTCTTGCTTGACTGTTCCTGATCTGTTGACTTCCAGGTTAAATCAATTTATTTGGACTTATTGCTAAAAATGTTTTCAAAACTAACAATATGTTTTGTCTATATTAGTAGTCATGACATATTTAAAAAAAATAAAATGAGTCTGCTTTCATACTTCAGTTATGGCCTAAGCTGTTCAAAATAAGTAAACTCAAGGTTAGACAAGGTAGACTAAAGTTATGCCATTCTCTAATTAGATATGCCTTATTAGTCAATGTAGATGTCAATGTGGATATACCTATCCTACAAGGTTAATACAAATTTCTCTCTAAGTGTGCTAACTGCCTATATAAAAGCCAATTCCAGTTGGAGCCATGGAGCAAAATAGGCTAATTTTTGGCCTCTGCTCCCATGTCACAAGGCCACAGGAAATGAGGTGACAACCCTGAGGTGTTTTTACACTGACCCTCTAAGTGTCACCTATTTTCTGAACAAGGAAGACAAGGAGACCCAGAAACAAACCAGTGTACAATCAAAAACAGGAGAGTCAACTTGGGACTGACAGTCCTGACAGATTCCTAAAGAAGGGAAAACCAAGTTTAGCATGACCTGGACTCATCCTCACTGACAGCAGTAATTCTGAGGAAGCCACAGTGCTTCTCCCAAACTCCAATTCCTCCTTGGAGAGCCATCAGTGACACACAAAAAGACATGCTTGTTTAAATCTTGGCTTTATACCAGGTCTTAAACACTCAGAGAAAAAATTTATAACCAAGGATATATGGCAACAACAAATATTAAACATTAAAAAAAACTAACAAGGCTCTAAAAGAGGTTGGCTCCTACTCTTAATAGTTCTAATCCGACAACTTAATGTCATAAGCCACCAACCACCAAAATGGTTTCTAACAGGATGGTATCTAAAATAAATTATATACTGGACAGCTCTCACTGACACTAAAAGGGTTTTGTGACACCAATCTCTGTCCCTGGCTCACCCCAGGGAAGATTGAAGAATATATTTTAAAATTTCCCTAACTAAAGGGAAGACACGGTAAAGACTTTGACATGCTTAACTGATTTACAAATTTAAATACAGACAGACTTGAAGTGTTTTCCAATGATATTGTCATCTAGTATGTTTATTCCTTCCATTGGAAAAGATACTGTTAGAACCGCCTTAATTCTAAAATTCAAGTGACAAAAAACATGATCATAAAAATCACAGGGCTCTAAATGCCCTCACAGCTGCCTAAGGTAACACTTGTTCTATTGTTAAGATTGATGATATATATATATATATATATATATATATATGTATATATATATATATATATATATATATATATAATCTTCTTAATAACTCTGTTAATATATGTCATATGCTTTATAAGCCATACACCAACCATGTCAGGCCATATCAGATGCTATGATGCCATTCAATAAACAATTCTGGAGATGGATCTTGAGTTTTCCACAATGGATAGCAATCCAACACCATCTACACTGGACCACTCAGACCCTATATGGAACACTCCCCACTTCTGGGAGAGATACCCCACATCCTGCCTCACAGTGTTGGGCAGGACAAAATCCTGGCCATGTGATGTATGACTGGTGGGTCTCTCTCTTGGGCTTTAGGTAGGGATTCCTCCCTCTCTCAGAGACACCCCCAACTGCCATAACTTCGTGTACTAAAAAACATAAATAAAAGATAAAATAAATAAATAAATAAAAATAAATAAATAAATTTAAAAATAAATAAAAGATAAGAGAGACTTCATCCCCATTCCTTAACAGCAGTTGGAGTGTCCTCAAGAAAGGGGAAATATGAGAATTTAGGAGAGAGAACCCACACAATGTTGCCAAGTTCTTCCTTAACCCCTCCCCACTTGGAGCTTTGCCTTGCCTCTTACAGGATAAAAATGGGTATTCTTGTGGCTCCTCACCCTCGCCCAAGATTTTCTCTCTCCTCAGAACTGAACTCTGAAAGACTGCTGACCTAAATCTTTCCACACTTGTCCTCAACTTCCCTCTCTCAACACTGGTGATCTGGTCTATATTTCTTCCAATGCTCCCTCTTCACTAAAACTTAAATGTCGAGGTCCACAGAGGGTTATTCATCTCACCCCTACTGCAGCCAAACCTAACTCCTTGATCTCTCATGCCTCAAATAGAAAACTTCCTAATATTGCCTCTATCATATCCAGCAAATATCTCACAATCACCAACAGTTCCTACTTTTTCTGGCAGACCTAACAGATTAAAAACCTCTCCAGTCTAGCACTGCCTCCTTCTGGGGTGCCTCAATCCCCTCACATCTTAGCAACACCCCCAGGAAGAGCCTGGGCAGAAAAAGCCATTCTCAGCCTCCTACTTTAGGAGTTCTGTCACTCCCTGTCATCTGTTCACATTTTTTTTCTCTTTTCTTTTTATCCTTCCAGAGGCAGGAATGAAGGGAAGATGCGGCTCTCAGAGCCTGGGAAAATTGTTTTCACACAGGAATTTACCCAGGATAACACCTGGGAGAATGTTAACATATCTGAAGAACCCTATCTCTGATGAGGCCCTTTTGAAAAGCTCTGCAGCCAGCACAGTCCATGTTTATATGGACACCTTTTGTCCCTCGATAGACAGTCACCTAGGGAAGCCTAGACCCAGGCAAACTTTATCTACAGGTCTTTAAAAAGAGCCTGCAGAGGGCTTTTTCAGGAACATGACTTCAGATATGGCTGTCCACTCTCCGCTGTTTGCAAAACAAAGGTCTGAGCTCAGTCTGGTTCTATCTTCTTCCTCAATTTTCCAACAGTTTATTTTCTCAATCTGTCAGTAACCATCCTTTTATTGTTCATGGGATTCACTTACATGTACTAAAATATTTAAAATTTTCATCTGAACATCTTCACATGTACACCTCTAGAAAAAAGGTCACTGTAGGAAAATTGATGGAAAACCACCTATTTTTACTAAATACCCCTTAACTGATAGCAAATAAGTGATTTCCCACTCCGATTTCCTGTGGTCTCTGAAGGCATTGTGAGCAGTGTAACTGTTAGATCAAGATGCTGTAAGGAGAAATGCTGTGGGAAAGGGTGCTTTCTAGGTGAGAGGAAGCTGTCACCTTTGTTCCAGATGTGACATGTATATGTCTTTCTGACTTGGGACGAATATCATGAAAAAGCATGATCCTGGGGGCTATGGGTAGACACACACACACACACACACACACACACACACACGGAGAAGAGAGAGGGAGGCAGAGAAAGAGAAAGAGAGAGAAACATCATGCCACTGTTTCTGGCTGAGGATATAAGCATGTACTTAGTGTCTATACTTTGGTTTTGTAATTCCTTTTATCTTCTAACAAGCTATAATATGCAGTACTGCATTTCAATTGTTGTATAAATTGTCATAAAAACATTCTGTTTTCCTGTATAATAAGCATTTTCCCCAGAGCATACTAAGGGTAATTTTAAAGCTTAAATTTGCTATGTTGGAAAGATTGGTTAATTAGCATCCAACAAAATCCAACACCTTGACAAAAGTCAAAAATATTGGAAGTGTAGGCAAAATGTTTCCACATTTAATTATTTTCATAAAAACAAAAGTGAAATGTAATATGCCTTTTGTTATAAAATGAACACTCATCAAAAAGTTGAAAATCCCTATTTATTTTAGCCCAAAATTGTATAACAGCAAAATCCAAGTAAGAAATTACTTTCATAAATGATCTAATGACTATCCAGGATGGGATATTCAGCAATTTGACTGTCCCTTTTAATTGGCATTTGTGCTGATATGATCATATATATATATATATATATATATATATATATATATATATATATATATATATATATATATATATATATATATGGAAAATGTGGTGGGCTAATTTTGAAGACCTTCATCATATGGGTAGTATAAATGATAAATCCCCAGGGAAATTGTAAAGGAAATATTATTGAACGGACAGCAATTGTTTCACGATTATGTCTCCAAAGTGTTTATGATAAGTGAACATTAGACATACTAGCTGAAAATGGAGCTTTGAAAAGGATATATATGTACAGGAAGGTTAAGACCAGAAGAAAAAAATAATTGTGAAACCCACAAAAATAAATAAACATTTTTAGAATTTTATTTTACAAGAAAACATCCAAAATGTATCTGAAATGTTATACTCTTTCAAGGAACTTAATAGAAAATAAGCATGTATTTGTAAAATACATTTGTACGGAATATGAGGGAATAGATGGGGATCTGAGTTTTGTCATCCTCTTTTCAAGGAGATTGGAATTGAGGTAGAGATATAATGTAATGAACTAAAGATAGTAGAGAGCAACATAACAAACTGCAGAGTCAATTAAAATCTCACATATTGTACTCTTTTCTATTGGTATAACAGAATTCCTCTGGGTAGATGATTTTTTTATTGCAGCTTTGTTTAGTTCATAGCTCTGGAGCCTGGGCACTCTGACAGCATGATGCTAACCTCTGCTAATCATCTCTAGACTTTCCTGACATACTGGAGCATGCCAGAGGGCATCAATTGCTGACATGGATTATGACTGCCACAAAGTTTGATTTTATAATGAAGCCACTCTCTTGATAACCTACTAATTCACTCTTCTTTGAATGAATTAGTTTATTCCTTTGAGCAGAGTCCCAGAAATCAATCATATCTCAAAGCTTTCATTCCCAAACACTACAAATATGTGACTTTGAAAATTAACTGCACATAAATTCTCAAAGACAAATTCAAAATAAAACAGCACAGAAATATAGAAAAGCTAAAAAGAGAGGGAAATTAGCTTTCATTACTAGTTTTTGTATGGTCATGTCTTGAAGTACTTTTGTATGTGTATGTACATACGTGTGTGGGCACATGTATAAGGATGTCTATGTTCATGTGTTCCAGTGAATGTGGAGGCCAAGGCTTACTTTGGTGTCTTCTCCAATTGGTGCCCTCCTCATTTTTTGAGATAATGTTTCTGACTGCATTTTTGAGCTCACTTACTTTTCTATACTAGCTAGCCAAGAGGTCTTAGGGATCCTCCTGTCTCTACCTTTTTGGTGCTAGAATTACAGCTGCATGCCACCTTTCCTAGCTCAGCAGGGGATGCTTGTGATACAAACTCAGGATGTCCCCCTGCTTATGTGGCAATACTTTACCAACTGAGCCCTGACTCCAAGCCTGAAGCACTTCTTCAGCTTTATAGTCTACTACTGAGGAACCCAACATCTTAACCCTATCTCCTGTCCACCTCCACCTTAAAACTATCAAGGTGTGGAACCATTCCAACTCTGACTCAGATTCATTTTTAACCTGAATCATTTTATTGGATACTTTAGCAAGAATAAATTTCACCATTGGTAAAGTTTTCATTCCACTTGTTATCTCTTTTTTTGGTGTGTTTATTTTTTTATTTGTGTGTTTGTGTGTGTGTGTGTGTGTGTGTGCGTGTTTTAAAAATGTAGATTGCACATATTAAAGAAGATGTTGGGTCTTGTCTTTTTAAGTCTGGTCTAAATTTTCTAAGCACTCATATTACTTTAATTAAACATAATTAAAGTAGGATTTATTGAAAGGACTTGGAATTTTCTATATTGGAAACTCTGTTGTCTATATGCAGTGAAATCTGGGTTTATTTTTTATTTTCAATCCATATTGATTTGTTTTCTTGCATTGTGGTATCTAGGAACTTTACAATAAATAGTTGTGGGATACATATTATAAGATTTACTCATTAATTTTCATTTTCTTCATGCTTTGGCTCAGTTTTATAACCACTTTTCAACACTTCAATGAATCACTGCCTGTTTCATTTATTTTTTGTTCTATTTTCCATTAATCAACTTTAGGAATGATATTTGTTTTATCCTCGTATCCATTTATGTAAAGTACAATGTAAAAGTCTAGTATTTCCAGCAACATTGACACGACTTTGTTAAAGTTTCTTTATGTTGCATCTATGTTTTAGTTAACAACTTCCAAGCTGGTAATTTATGCTTCTGTTTTTCTTACTATTGTAAATTCATCAAATTTTATGTTTTCTTTTTCTTTTTAGTCTCAGTTAATTTTAGGAACGAAAGAAATATACAAAGTTTAAAAATGATAAAAAAAAGAAAATATACAAAGATTCGCAAAGTAATGGCATGAGCAAGAATTCCCAATTTTCTAAACAAGTACTGAATGTTGGCTCAATAACACTTGAGCTACAATGGATGTTGATAATAAGTTTGGTTCTGGATCTAGGAAAGATATGTGTTGCATGCTATGTCACAGTTGCAAAGATTAATAGGTACGTTTTGATTATTATGTATAATTTCCAAAGTTAGAAAAATAGTGAAATGAGAGGTCATAGTAATTATTCATTCAACTGATGGTAATTGTACATTTCATTTTCACTAGGTGTTGACTTACTCGGTATCATGGTTTGATCCAGGTGTCCACCCCCCCCAAACAAATGAATGTGTTCTCAGTGATCAATCCCCAGCTGATGGCAGTTCGAGAATTAGAACCTCTCTAGAGCTGTCTTGTTGGGGGCAGGCTTTTGGGGGTTATAAGCGAGCCTCCCCTTGCCAGTGTTTTGCACACCTTCCTGTCACTGTCTACAGTGTTGTGGCGGAGGTGATGTCCATCCCTCTGCTCATGCCTTCGTTTTCCCTGCCAGGATGGAGTCTCCCCTTGAGTCCGTAAGCCAAATAAACCCATTCCTCCACAAGCCACTTTCGTTTGGGTTCTTTCTGTGCAGCAACAGAACAAGTTGACTACAATACTCGGCATATGTTGTCCAACAAAACAACAATGTCCCACTTCCATTTCAGCTAATATTTGAGAGAGAAGATCACATCAAATTTGAAAAACAGTACAAATGTGTGCTTAGCTATTTATGGCAATAACTGATATCAAGGAAGCATAATGATTTCATCATTTGATCAAAGTAGAAAACTTGCACATTTTCGAAATAATAATTAAATGTCACCCAAGATGAGAGCGGTTGAATGGAGAGCTGAAATAGGCAAGTTGAGGAAGAGTGGCTTGGTAGACAGGGGAATAGCATCCCCAATCATTGGAGAGAGGAAAGGTACCAAAGTTCTCAAGAAGAGAAAGAATATCAAGAACAAAACTGTAAGAGTGATTATGGAAGGAGTAAAGACCATGATATGAACTTTTGCCTGTAGTATATATGTTGTAATTTATCCTGGGGCAGAAGGAGATTTATTAAGGAGGAAATCAGTAGTCCAAGCCAGGATGCAAGATGAATCTATCTAGGACATGACATCATATTCATTCTAGAAACAGTATTTCCAAGAAAAGGATTAATTTCATAACAAGCTGTTCATTTCCTAAATGTATGTCTCTAGGTATCTATAACGAGTGGTGAAAATAAGCTGCACATGTCAAAATATGTTTATATTTGATTTTACTGAGTGTCTTTGTTTATAGTCAAAGTAACAGACCATAAAGCAAAATTCTAAAATATACAAGAGCTATCAAGACAAGGATTTACTAACAGAAGCAAAAAAAGTAAAACCGAATATAAAGGAAAAATGAGTGAATTTAATGATGTTTAGAAAAGAAATTATGAGATGATTCATGTCAATGGATAATGCATGTAGTAGAAGTAGAAAATGTATTTTTTAAGGCAAAACTCTACTTCAGAAAACACCTTCAAATGTAAGCTAACTTTTACTGTCTTTTTATGATATAGGAAGCCATTGTGAAGTGGCACATTTGGACAAAGACTTTAGAGTTACATTCAGGCACAAAAAGTTGCTATAGCTGAAATTATATTGTTTATTGATTTACCAGCAAAAAGAAATGAGCAATCATGGAGATAAAAAAATAGTAATTACTTTTCATGGCTATGTGGGAGAAAGATATTACATCATGTTCTCCAGGTTGTTACTTTAGTGAATAGATGATAGGATTATAGGAGTCAGGAATATATTTTGGATAGATTATCCATGTTGTCCATGCTGAAAATTTGGTCATTGAGTAAACAAAGTCAGCTGAGTATTTTTTGTGTTTCTAATGGAAAAAAGAATTTTTGAAATTCTAAAATCTTTAAAGGTCAATTATTCCATCATATTCTTCCCATACCTCACAGTAAAATGAAAGTTGAATAATAAAGAACAGTTATTAAACATGAAAAAAATCTTTGTTTTTTAACACAGAATTTGTGGGTTGAATACAGAGCTACATTCTCATCCCATTTCGTCATCTATTTTTGGCATGCCTTGCAGACAGAAAGAGAACATGATACCAAATTCAAGAGAAAATAGAATTTCTTTTGTACAAAGTTCATTCATAATTCTCCCAAAAAAGTTAAATTTTGCCTAGAACTATTTGAATTTGGAAATGCTAAGAAATCCCTTCATGGAACTCTCACAATGATAAAAGAGAATATAGTGTCCTCTTTTCCAAAAGTCAGAATGTGTCATGCCCGTAAGGTAGGTTTTTGGAAATATTTACTGTGTGGATGCTGGAGAGAATGAATTTGAAATCTCAGAAATAGGAGGACGATCAGGAAATAGTATCACAGTGAGATTAAAAATAAGTCTAAGGTGTGACCTCATCCACATCTAAAACCATGTTTCCTTGAAATAAGTGAATAGTGTACAGAAGTGCATGGACTCAACTAGGCAATCAATTACATTTTAAAACTCATCTTGACATCTGATTTGAACAGGTCAACTAAAGTATAGCTTTAATGTTTTCTTTCAGAATACCATTTCTGTCAACTCCCACTTCCCTAAGCTTGGTATCTATAGACATCTCTTACAGCCAATCACTGAAGGCCCCTGCTTGCCTCTCATCTCATATCACATGAGCTCAGTGACTATCTGCTAAGGACAGTATGGTTAGTCATGTATGTGCTGGTAGCACCTTATCCACAGAAGATAACCTAAGCAATCCAACAACCTGTGCTCCTCCAAAGACACCCGAAGTCCTCACCACTGTTAATTCATTGAAACATTAAATCATTGAAACAAATAGACAAGGTTTCCAAGAAAGGAATTCAGAATTTCAACTTACTGTAAAAACTCACTTTGACCCATGTCATGGATAAATTGAGACTGGAAAATGACTGGTTCCTGACCTCAAAACAATTGTTTCCTATCTAGGAATAGTCCGGGTACCACAAAGCCAAACTCAGACAGAAATCAATTACCGATCCTATTATGAGAAAGGCACTCAGAGATTTTCATGACCTGAAGAAAAGGAGGTCAAAGATGAGCTGTTTTAGTGCCAATGTCAGGGCTTAGCTATTTCTTTAGAAGAGGAAGGTGTCAGATATTAGGGAACCAAGGAACTTCAAACACCCAAGGAAAGAGTGGTTAATAAGGGATCAGAAGTCTTGAAAAGGGGAGTAAATGGCATCTGAGAAAATTGACAGTACTCATTTTAAAAGACTAGAGGATTTCTCAGCTGCTTTTAGCAAAACCAAAATGGGACCAAACAGGCAGAAATGGCACCTTGCAAGATGACAGGCTTTTAGGTGGAAAACTATAGAAGGAAGGTTCTCTCCTGCCTGACAAGCACATAGAAAATTGATCCTAGATAAAAAGGCAGGCATTCCCCCAGGCTCAGGGTTAGAAAATAGTATTATGACAAAGTCTAGATCTACAGAGGACTGCATGATCTATTCTGAGTTCTTACAGACACATACCCTGTTTCATTTGTTTGGGAAGTCATCCATTTATTTATAAGCACATACTATTGCATTCTTTGGGAGACAAGTTACACACGCAGTACGTCACAATAACAGTATAAATTGTGAGAATGTATGCATGGTGTTGGTAGGGGTGTATGTCAGGAAAATGTTTGGAAAAGAGATTTCCTCAAACAGTATGTGAGGCTGTAGGGAACTGGAAAAATATAGAAAATACCAAAACACAGACATTTGGAAAGAATAATTGAGTAAGATATTTGTTTAAAATTATATTCCAGTGACATATTTCAGAAAATAAAATTAAAGATGATATCTAGATAAACAAACTTGAGTGCTTTAGCTGCCAAACACCCAATATGCTGGCTTTGGTTTCAGATAAACCATGGTGTTAGGTCTCATCTGTTTTAGTGAGATTGTCAGTGGTTTTCTCACTGGGTTTTACAAGAATTGACTGAAAGCCTGCATGTAGACTCTTGGAGATGTTCTGGCCCCTCACTGGCCCACTCTCAGATAAAGATAAGAAGATGCTTAGACAGCATATCTCCTAAGCCTTCCTACTACTTCTTTTGCAGAGAGTATTAAACAGTACTATGCATCCATCTGTGATGCTCCATAACCAGGATGTGTCTAGGGAAGAAAACATGAAGGAGAAACTGTATTGTGAGGCATTGGACAGAGCAGAGCATCTTGAGGAAGGAGGGAGAGGTGTCTGAGACCTATTAGGAGGTTTTGGAAGAAGAGAGAAAGGAACATGTGAAATTCTTACTGTAATGTGGTTTGGACAACAGCACGTTGGAACATTGATGGCTTTCAGAAACTATAGAATGCAAAAAAAAAGGTTGGTATTTGACAGGAAATGTGTGTACACATAAGGAATAAGGATTTTGACTTCTGGAAATGTGCTTCTGTTTCTACTGGACCTAATTAGCAAAAAGGACTCTCAATGACATAGAATTAAAGGAGAAGCTTCCTTCTCATTATATCTTGAAAGAATTTCCAAAGCATAGAATATAGCTGGCACCACTTTAACATGGGAAGTTTTTACTCACAAAAGAATGCCTTAGAAACTGAAGAGGCAACTTCTTTATCCATGTTCTGAGCTTCTTCACAAAGAATTTACAGCAATGCACTCTGAGACCATCAAGCTAAACCTGGAAGGCACCAGAGCCCAATGACTGCCAAGAGTTGGAGGACCTTGGTGCCTCTGAGCTTGAGTGAATCCATGGAAGACAAAGAGAATATAATCAGAGTGGCTGGGCTGCCAGCGGAAGAGATTCTATTATTAACTGCCCCCCAGATAGTCATCCTTTTAGGGGAGAAAAGTTCCTCCTGAAATGTATGTTTTTAAAAGTATTATTCATAGTAATTTTCTTACTTTCTTCTGATCTTGTCTTTCTCATCACCTTCTAAGATAGTATATATATTTGTCCATAATGAGTTACATTATTTAGTGGGCAAACAATGAGTTGTTATCCCCAATTCCCCACCCCCCCCATCCCCAATTGGCTGGATATCCTCCTCCATGGGCCATCTGGATCAGTCCTTGGGGCAGGGGACCATAGTTTCTAATTCATTATCAAAATTGTCATTGGCAAAATCACTGACACCTTCATGTTTGCCTCACTTAATGCTGGCTTCTTTCCTATTCTCTGAATTCTTGTGTTCACAAAAAAGCCAATTTATCATTCCATCTCCTCCCCTGGCTTGTATGAATACATACACTTTCGAATCTAAATTCAATCTGTTCCAATCTCCCAGCTAGGCAATCTGGAGTTCCCAGAAATTACAGAGGAACAATTTATTTTCTGTCCTCTTCTATTCCCTCTCCACCCTTCTTATACCACTTTCCTTTCTTTAAAAAATATATGTCTTGTATAGTTCATTAATAAAAACTTTTAAATTCCTTCTCTATGCTTCTGACACTCATTCTTTCTGAAGCCTAGAACCTTCCTTGTTCTCCAGTTGGATTGCAATTCTGCCTCTTTAGGTAGTTGCATTTATTTGTTAATTGGAAAATTAATATATATAGAGAGAGGATGTATGCGATAAGATGACTTCATATGCTTATGTAGTGGAAGGAATGTAATTCTATGTATCAGTTTATTTCTAAATATTTTCAATGTGATTTTGGGAGGATGCAGGGGCTCAAGTAGCACCAGGTTGCCTTGTAACTCCCTATGTAACTGAGGATGACCTGGAACTTTTGATCATCCTCACTGTAAAATGCAAGTCCTAGGATTCGAGCTGTGTATCACCATGCCTGGATGGCTCTGTGCATGGTAGGTAGGGACTCTACCCAGTAAGTTACATCCTCAAATCATTAAATTTTATTTAAAATTTTGTTATGATATTAAATTTTCTAATTTTCATGATAGATACAAAAATCATCTAGATTTTTTACTCATTCTAATGTGTAACTTGTAACTATTGTGTGGATTCTTCTTGCTCTACATACACAGCCACATCTTCTGCAAAAATAAATGGATGTATTTATTTCACTTGGTATGCATGGTGCTTGTTTGTCTTGCTTCAATGCATGTAGTAGAACCATAGAACTGCACAACTTGAAGGCAGAAGCATAGAGCGTGGTCCTCTATTCTCAGAAAGAACCCTCTTCTCTGCAGTTCAGGGAATTGTACAGATAAGATGGATATGATGATGATGTGGACACACTGAAAGGGATAATGTCATTGTAATCTTGATTTTATTTTTTCTTTTCTCCTCTTTTCCCTTTTTGCCTGAGTAGGCAAATATTTTATTTATCTATGGATGTGATCACAACATTTTCTCATTTAATGTGGCAAATTACATTAATTGGTTATCAAATGTTAAAATGAATTGTTATATATCCCCATTAGAGTTTATAGCCATATTTGAGTATTCTCTGAAAGACATAATACATTTAAACATTTTCATAATATATTATATTACTATTACATTACTTCATAAATTTCATATATATATATATATGCTTTTTAAATTCCACATATTACTTCTTAACATGATGCAAACTGTTTGCAGTCATTTTGTCATTATAATGTCATCTGATTTAAAGTAAACAAGAAGTGGCTTAGTGGTTTAGGTGCTTGCCTGAAAAACCTAATGACCAGGGTTCAATTACCCAGTACCCACATAAAGCCAGATGTACTAACTGACGCATGAATCTGGAACTCATTTGTAGAGGCTAGAGATCCCGTTGCACTCATTCTCTCTCTCCCTTCTCTCTCTCTCTCTCTCTCTCTCTCTCTCTCTCTCTCTCTCTCACTATTTCTCCCTCTCTTCTTGCAAATAAATAAAATATATGAAAAAGTAAAGTAAACAACAGCATAAATTACCATTTATATTTATAGAGTTATGTACCAATTGTGATATTTCTTATTCTTTATTTGTAGAATTCAGTAGAAGGGTGACAGGGAGAGTAGTGAACAAAAGAGGAGATTATGATCAAACTGCATCTCATACATGTGGACATAATTATCATGACAAACTTTCATCTGGTATCCTAAAACTTCCCTCTCAAATGTTTAACATTCAACATTTTTCAGTGTTTCTACTGGAGATGTCTTCTTCCAGTTTTTGTTTATGCTTCTCTTCCCTGAAGGATATTTTTACTCGATGTAAAATTCTGCATTAATATTTTCTATTTTCTTGTTAAATGCCCTAGGTTGATCCTTAAAATTATTTTTATTTATTTATGTATTTATTTATTTGCAAGTAGAGATAGAGGAAATACAGACTCACAGAAAGAGAGAGTGACAGAGAGAGAGTGCACTGCTGCTTAAAGTGTGATCTGCAAACATGCAATTCGTAGATGGGAGAGAAATATCAGTAGAGGGAACCTTGGAAATCTTTTGTTGGCTCTTCCCTGGATACTAAGCAAGCACTCTCCCCCAGGCCATGGAGCTGACCTTGGTAAGATTCCTCTCACTGCATAGCTAGCTCCCAGGCATCTAGTTTCTGACTTTCAAAATCTGAAAGATATTTACACACATGCCCTCACCAGCACTAGGCAGGCCACAGGCTTGCATTCACCCAGACCAAAGTCTGTGCATCTATGCAATGACTTTCTGCCATTCTCCTTATCTACTGCACCTGTTCACTTCAAGTGACTTCAAGGATCCACACTTTGTATAGAAGCAGATACTGTCATTACTTTCCACAGGAGCTGACCTCTATAGGAATTACATTTTCATCAGCATGTCTTAAATTTCATTTCATATATTAAATATTTCTAAAGGTGATGCTAGTTTTGCTTCTGTCAACTTCATCCATTTTGTCAGGTGCACACTACGTAATCCTCCCTTACCCCTTTCAGGACCCCTGCACTCCTGTTCTTCCCATCAGTTTAGTAAGGTCAATACTAGAATATAGAGTGACTTCCTCTTCTTGGCAACCTGGAGCTGACATGAGCTCCTCAATGAGGGGTAGGGGTCCCCAAAGCCTATGCATGTTTATAACCAAATGATGACTGCACGCATCATTTACAGGTCTTGAGTAACATTTGCTCAGATTTCTGAGTGGAACAGCCTTGTCATGTCTGGATAACATTGTTCCACACTGCCATTTCTCCCAGCCTTCAGCTCTTCCATTCATTAAGTCCTTTCTTCTGCATGAACTGCCCCCATGTGGGAAAGAAAAAAGTGTTCTGACCATGGCTGAGAGCAGAATTAAGTGTGGGTTTCAAGAAAAAAATGTTTAGGTGGCAATTTGACAGCACATTTGCTTAACAATGCAACGATAACTGGTTCTGCCCATAGCCTAGATTCTCCCTAGCCATGGACCAGGTCTTTCTTGGTATTTTTTTTTCAAAATTCATTTTTCCTTTAGCTGTTGCATGTTAACTTACATTTATATTAGAGGACACCTTCTGATTTCTACAAAAAGTCATTCGCAAATTCTCATTTTTTTGCATTGCTTTCTAAATTGTATAGTTTCATTTTTTTCTTTACCTAAATTGTGCTAATTTGAAGTCAATACTGATTAATGTTGTGGGAGTCAGTATTCTTTTCCTACTCTAAATTGTAGACAAAACACTTTTAGATTTATAGTTGTTACAAGTGAATCTCTTGATGAATTCATCATCTCATTATATAATGAAATCTAATAATCTCTGTTCTAAAGTATACTTTCTTTGATTATACAGGCAACATAACATTCACAAGAGCTTTTACTAAATTTTTTCTTTAATTTGTCATTTGTAAATTATTTATTAGATTTGAGTTCTGCTCTAACCTTTGTCCTGTTTTCCCTATACAAAATAATCCTTTCATTCTCTGACTGCTCTTATGTCCTTGTTCCTCAGTTTCTTTTGTTGAATTTGTTTTTCAGAGCTTACAAGATATATGTATACACATTTTTTGAAAGAGAAAGAATTTTCTCTCTTGATTTTACAGACTATCATCCCCCATTCTCATCACTCCATTCATTCTGGGATGATAAGTGATTGCCAATATGATACATTTTTATTGTATGTAATGTCTTTGGTGTTCATTTGCAAGTTTCCATTTGTGCCCTCGTGTTCACTAATATTTTCTTCTGTAACGTGTACTCTGTTATCCATCTTATCCAGGGTGTGTTCTACTTCAAATATTGTCTATGAACTACATATTCTTATGGTTCAACTTTAGGTTTATTTTAGTTTCAAAGTCTCTTGTTACATACTATTTTCATCTCCTCTGCACACACATAAAGTATTGTCTTAAGGACTATGTCAACTTATAGCTTACAATGTTACATCTCTATAGGTTCCATACTTACTTCTCTTTTTAATTTTGGAGAAGATAGTTCTAGCATAGCAATGTTGTTCTGGCAATGACATATTTTTATGTGTCTTATAAATTTTATTTGATGTCTAATATGGCATATCTAATGGTGATGGCTTTTGGATATATTCTATCTTTGAAAACTATTGGAATTGATTGTGATGCACAAATAAATAAATTCATTTTCTTGAATAATGGTACAACTTAGGCTGTTTGATACTATCTTAGAGTCACTGACCCAATATTTCCTTCTTACAGAACTTGTTCTTTCTTCATCTAGAAGTTCACATTTTTATGTATACAGGTTCATTCATATTTTAAAGCTTCCCTTTGGCTGGCAAGGACAATCTTTATTATTAACAGAAACTGGTTTAAATTTAAGTTTTCTCAGAGAAATGCCTGAAGCCATGCTCAGGTTTTAGAAATACTATTTTTTCATTCCCTTGAATTGCTTCATTTTCCACCTTTGATTAGATTCAGGAAACTAAGCCAAAGAGTCAGAGATACAGTTTTGCATCTTCCACAGCACACTCCCACATTCATCTCCCACAGTGCACATGTGGACACACACACACACACACACACACACACACACACACACACATATTCAGCCACATAACTCTCCAATACTGCTCTTTCAACCTAAGTTCACCAGAGTCGTCATACAGGGTCTACTTCTCTCATAGTCTGGAGATTTTCCAGGTGTCCAGTTGATGTGGTCACCAGATTCTTATTCTCTACACTTCATTCATGGGTCACAGTCTAGCTTGCCTCAAAATAGGTCTAAGTATAACAGTATCTGCTTATTATACTTGAAAGAAATCACAAGAAGAGTTCATTATTCAAGGGGAAATGTTGTAAATGTCAGTAATTATTTAAACTGAAGCTGGACTTTGTGACTCATGCCCACAATTTCAACAATTGATATGGTGAGCCTAGAGGATTACCACAAGGCCTGCTTGGACTACATAGTGAGTCATATGAAAGGTGGTGTGATGAACTGTTTAAATGATTAATCATAACAAATTTATTTTAAAGAGCCTTCCACAATACTAGGCTTAGAAAAGACACAGGGAGAATAGTTGATTTATTGATTAATTGTAGAAATGTGGAGACTGATCTGAAACTTGAGTGACTCTTGCAAATTATCTTAACAAGGGCTTTAGAAGTCAGTGGGTTAACTGCAAAGAGTGTGTGTATGAAGTTTTATTTATACATTCATATATCACATAAACACTGGAATACTATACTATCTGAGAAATACATTTTTCAGGCCTAGAGATATGGCTCACTATTTAAACGCACTTACCTGCAAAGCCTGACAGTCTGGGTTCTATTCCTCAGTACCCCCATTAAGCAGATGATCACAGTTGCACATGCATCTGGAAAAAGACCTAGCTCTCTCTTTCTGTCTCTCTGTCTCTCTGTCTCTCTCTCTCTCGTCTCTGACCAAAAGCAGCTGATGGGAGGAAAGTTTCTTTTCTTTTGGCTTACAGACTGGAGGCAAACTTTCATGATGGCAGGTGACAGCATAGCTAGAGCAGGGGCTGGACATCACCTCCATCCACAGAAAATTGAAAATTGCATCAGGAGAGTGAGCTGACTAACATTGGCAATGTAGGATCTCATAAAATGCAAGTTCCACTCCCAGTGACATACCTCAGCAAGGCCTTCACCTTCCAAGTTGCCAACACCTGGCAACCAACCAATTAGAACACCCGAGTTTATGATAAATATCTGACTCAAGTTCTGTCTCTATCCCCCTTTTAAATAAATAATAAGTAAAATATTTTAAAGAAAAAGATTATTTACTGATTGCATCATTGTATAAGCATGATAGAGTGCAGTTACTTTAACCTATATTATATGGATGAATCATTTGATGTGGCCTTCTGAGGTATTCCCAAAATGCTGAAGGGGAAGCCAGGTAATAAAACTGTGATTCCATGAATTTACTCATTTTACAAAAAGGAACTTAAAAGTTGAGGTGCACTCTAACATAATGATAACATGCATAGTATAGCGAATGCATAAGCCATTGTGTATTTAATGGTTGTTTACTATTAAGGATTATGAATTGTATGAAATGGCATGTGTGTACTTTCACAGTTTCAGCAGAGACGTGAGTGATGTGTGCTCTATGACTTTAAGAAAGCTGTGATGTCTCAGACAAGATAGAATCCTTCAACTCATGGTAATCTATGGGCAACAGTCACACTTGTGCTCTATCATTGATGGGAATTCAGTTATGTAGTGCTTAACTGTACATGTCCATGAACATGGAAGGGCTAATGCAGTCACACTTAAGATGCTAGGAACTCTTCTTGTTTCATAATTTTTCAGAACCCCACTCTGAGATTGTCCTGTCCCTTCTAAGTCAAGTTCTGCTCTTGACATCTCTTTTGAATCTTCTACTTTGAGCATAACTGCATGGTAGAATGAGCCACAAACTATCATAATTCCAGGAACAGCTTCTCTATTCTCAGCCTTCACAAGCCTGTTTACTTTGCGCAAAGGCCTGTCAACGCAAGTGTGAGAGTAGAACATTTTGTCAGCAAAAAAAAAAAAAAAAAAAACACACTCACATGCCATTAGGAAACAGCAGTGTTTCCAACGTATTTATTTATATAGAACTCTGCTGTATGGAAAAGTATATGTGTGTAGAAGAAAATATGTTAGTACACAATAATTAACAACATTCCCAAGGCCTGACAGGTCAGCACAGAGAATTGCCTCATCAACCATGATCATACAAGAGCTGAGTACCTTTCTCTGCATGACAAAACTCTCCCTCATCTGCCCCAAAGTGCACCCTGAAACTTCACTGTTTAATATTCTTTAAGTTTTGAGGTTCAGCTCTGCCATGACTACTACAGGGTGATTTCCAAGAACAAATTTCATAAGCAATAAGCACATACTTAGAGAATGAAAATCATACTGGTTTAATATTTAACCATCAGTACTCCACCTAAAATTTAGTGTTTCATTAATCATGTGCTCTGTTAATCTACAATGTGTTTTTATTTATCTCTGCTATTATTCTCCCCTCAGTATGTTAGGTTTTGGTTTTAATGAAGGCCATTTTCCTAATGAGAATTAAGGCAGTAGGCTGGGGACATGACTCAGTGGATATGCACTTGATGTATAAGCACTAAGACCTGTGTTCATTCCCAGAACTCATGCTAACAGCCTGGCAAGGCCACATGCACCTGTATCCTAAGAGCTGAGGATGGCAGGAGACAGATGGATCACTGCTGCACCTGCTCAGATGCTCTAACCAAACATGAGGAGATCCAGATTCAATCAGAGGTTTTGTCTTAAGGAAAAGATGGGACAGCAATACAAGAGGAGAGCCTCAACACATGGGGTGTGTGCATGTGTGGACATACACGCGCACACATGCACAAACACACACACACACACACACACACACACACACACACACTGAATTAAGACAAAGGCTGAAATACTATTAAATGAGTCAGTGATTAGAGGGGATTGAAACACTAGACAAGGAGTTATATCATTTCCCAACTTCACTGCTTCATTGATGTCAGGTTAGTGCTTAGTGATACTGTATAGTATTGTTCTCTGTCATGTTCTAGGCATTTGGTATAGATGGATTATAAATGCCATAGGATGGAGAGGAATACTATGGGACACTCTCCTCTGCTCATGAAATGCCTATTGTCCTTAAGATCTCTCATAGCACAACACCTGCACATCATTGAACCCATTGATGCTTCAACATGAATGACTGAGAAGGCCAATAAATGACATCAAAAATAAATATGACTAGTTGGAAAGAAGAGATACAGTAGGAATGGATAGGTGTGGGCAGCAAAAGAAGTTAACAGTAGGCATATTTGGATCAAATTTCAATATGTTCATGTATGAAAATAATCAATTTAAAAGTAATTTTCCAGTGGGGCTTCTGGTTCAAGATGGAGGACTAGAAGCCATGTGGTGTCCCCTGGGGAACAAGGTTTAGGGTTTTCAGTGGTGATCCAGGCTGGAACACAAGCTGTGGCCAGGCTCCCAGCTCCTGACACTTCCTTGCAAATGTTTCTACCAATCGGAACCGCATGGAGGTTCCTGAGGCCTTGAGTGCTACAGCCCAGCAGCCGGGACCTGCTCCAGTGGTCTGAGCTGTCTGAGCTCCGTGCCCCCAGCCACCCCCAGCCACTTGCCTCCCTCTCCCAGGCACCCCCCAACCTCAGTCTTTGTAGTAGGGGACCATGGATAGCTCATTCTTCAGCCCGGCTCTCATGTCTCAAGTGTGTAGTTACTGAGGGTTGCCAAGTCATCTTTCAATTGTTTTGAATGATCTGGAATCTTCATTGAAAAAATGGTAATCTTTTGCTGAATGTGTTTGTAAAGGAATGTTTGTGAGTTCATTCATGTGGGGAAATTGAAAAAAAAAAAAAGAAACATGGATGATAAGCCTCTGAGTCTTAGAAGGATATATAATTGAATAGCTTAAAATATTTCTACTTTAGAAAGCTAAGGGTTTCCAACATTAAGTAACATGAGAATTTGCTTTAAATATTTTATTTGACTATTTCAATCATATAGCTATAATTTTCAAACATTCACTGTGATAAAAAGAAAACAGTTAAGTAAGATTTATTTACTATAATAAAATTTTAACAACTGTCAAAACTGTTTATTTGCCTTATATTTGTTTTTTGGGTCATAGAATAGGTCAAATGAGGTTTGATATTTTCTGCCTCATTTACCAATTAATAGCTACATAGCAAACACTGATGCTAAGCCAATGCATATTGAAAATGATAAAACAAAAATAACACAAAGAATTGAAAAATGGGATTGAATGAATTTTTAAAAAGGCTTTTTCACAGAAAACGTAATAAATCAAGAGAAAACAATTTCAGAACAATTAGGAAAAAAACTATGATAGTCAAACATCTGACAGAGAATTAATAATCAGAATAAAAATGATATTAAGTAATTAAACAAAAAACTCAAAAATCAATGTTTACTAATGAGATGAGCAGATATTTCTCAAAATATGATTTACAAAAGGCCAAGAGACACATTAAAACAACGTGCAATATCTTTAACCATTAAGGAAATGCAAATTAAAACTATAATGAGATGTCATTTCACCCCAGTCATATGGGTTATCTTTATCAAAACAAATAATGGAAAATCCTGCTGAGGTTGTGAGGATCAGTGGACCTTTATACATCATTGGTAGAATGTAAATTGGACCAGTAACATTGGAAATAAGTATGGTTTGTAAAAAACTACCTTTAACATATTTAACAAAAGACCCATCTATACCACTCCTGTGATTATACCCTAAGGAATCTAAACCAATGTACCTTAATGTGCCACAGAAACACCTCCACATTCATGTTTAATGTAGCATTATTCATTATAGCCAAGATAAGGCTTTAACCTGGATGTCCATCAACATATGAATCCTTAATGAAAATCAGGTGTTGCTGTAGTCAGCCTCATGCTGCTGGGATGAACCTCTAAACCAGAGACAGTTTATGACAGGAAAGGATTTGTTGAAGTTACAGATCCAAGGGAAGTTCCATAATATCCAAACAGTCTGGCTCCCAAACAGAGATAGGAGAGAGAGAGAGAGAGAGAGAGAGAGAGAGAGAGAGAGAGAGAGAGAGAGAGAGAGAGAGA
>PVHP010010280.1:0-48106 GCA_004024765.1 Zapus hudsonius | reverse complement strand
TTGTCCATAATGAGTTACAATATTTAGTGGGCAAACAATGAGTTGTTATCCCCAATTCCCTGCTGCCCTCCCCTCCCCACTCTGCTGGATAACCTCCTCCATGGGTCGTCTGGATCAGTCCTTGTGACGGGGACCATGAATAGCCTAGTATTCAGCCAGGTTCTCCTGGCCATGCCTCTGGATAATCTCCCCCACCACGGCTCTCACAATCTTTCCACCCCCTCTTCCGCATAGTTCCCTGAGTCGTGGTGGATGAGTATTAAGGCTTCTTTAAGGTTGTGAGCTTAGGGGTCTTTGTGTCGGAAATCGTTGGTTTCTGTCTCACTGGATTATCCTGTGAATCGTTGGTTTCTGTCTCACTGGATTATCCTGTGTTGATTGAATGGCTGTGGCTGTGGGTCCCTTGTTCATCCCTACATTCTCTGTGGGGTTCCATATGGATCCTCCACGATATGACTGTGGTGGCTCCTCTTTTGCCAGAATCTCAGCTATCGGTTGGTAGGGTTATATGGGCCCCAGCTCTCTCTCTGCATCCTGAAAAATACAAACACAATCTCCATCGGTGAGTGAGATCAGTGTAGGTTAACAAGTATATACAATTCTGGATTACCTAGATTCTATTTTTAGTAGCCTCCCCGTAAATCGCTCCCATAGTGCAACTTGTCTTGGGAGCCCAAGAGTATGGGATCAGGTGTCTATCGCCCTGAATCCCAAGTTCCAGACAAGGGGTCTCCCTCACTAAGTGGAAAATTGGCCGAATTTGAAAGCTGTTGATTGTCTTACCCAGGCCTAGGCTCCTCCATTACACATGTGCTCCATTCTTGATTCGCTGTTCTCTCCCAGTAGGAGGTGTGGTCAGCCTACTCATGACCACAGATTGTGTTTCGTGTCAGGGATCTCTTTATTCCAGCTGTCGTTGATCAGTTTCCCCTGGCAGCCTGTGCAGTGCCTTCCAGCACTACACTAACTGCCTTCTGGGGGCTGGATACCGTTCCAGATGTTGAAGGGTCTCTCCATGCTGATCGATGGCATTCTGTGATTTCTTCAGCAACAGGGTTTTGCCTCAGGCCTGGGGAGGGCACTCAAGAGCTTTGACAGAATTCTGTCTTGTTGTTGGAACCTCATGGGTCACTTTGGTCAACATCTCAGTGAGGGAAGGAACCAGTGGTTGAAACCAGGGGTTGTCAGGCTGATCTAATTATTCATAGGCTTAGACTTTCTCCCCTACTACTCATGGCCCCTCTTGCCAGGCGACACTCACTACTTTCTCAATAGGTTACAGTATGCTTGTAAGGATTTTATAATTTTGAACCTAATATGGTTTATCCTCATGCTTAAGCCATTCCCCTCCCACATCCCTTACCACTCATTCATAATGTCTCACTTCTTTCTACTAGTTTGCATAAAGAAAACAGTTATCCTGGTTAAGGACCATATATGAGGGAAAATATGCAGCGTTCGATTCTCCGTTCTTTTGAGAGTTCACTTAGTAAGATCTGCTCGAAGTCAGACCATTTTTTCCTAAATTTCGATATTTCATTTTTCCTTTCAGCTGAGTAAAATTCCATTGTGTAAATATACCACAGTTTCTCTGTCCATTCCTCCATGGATGGGTATTTGGGTTGATTCTAATTCTTGGCTATTATGAATTGAGCTGCTATAAATATGGTTGTACAAATGTTTCTGCGTCGAGATGTGACATCTTGTGGATAAATGCCTAATAGAGGGATAGCTGGAAGGTCTGTGTCCATTCTGTTCAGAAGTCTCCACACTGCTTTCCATAGTGGTTGAACAAGTTTACAATCCCACCAGCAGTGAGTAAGGGTTCCTTTTTCCCGCATCCTCGCCAGCAACGATTGTTGTTGGTTTTCTTTATGATTGCCATTCTGACAGGGGTAAGATGGTATCTCATTGTGGTTTTGATATGCATTTCCCTGATGCTTAAGGATGCTGAGCACTTTCTTAAATGAGTCAAGGCCATTTGTGTTTCCTCCTGTGAATTCTCTGTTGAGATCAGTGCCCCATTTTGTGAGGGGGCATTTTGGGTTTTTGTTATTAATGTTTTTTTTGAGTTCTCTGTAGGTTTTGGAAATTAGGCCTCTGTCTGAGTTGTAGCTGGCGAAAATCATTTCCCAATTTGAAGGGGGTCTATTGGCTCTGAGTATGGTTTGTTTGTCTGTACAGAAGCTTTTGAGCCTGATCAGGTCCTATTGGTTAAGTGTTTGTTGTATTTCCTGGGCTGCTGGAGATTTGCTCAGGAAATTTTTTCCAACTACTATTTTATGTAGAGTTCCTCCTATTTTATCTTCCAGGGTGTTCACGGTTACCAGCTTTATATTAAGGTCTCAGATCCATTTGGAGTTGATTTTTGTGCACGGTGAAAGGAGTGCGTCTATTTTCATTTTTTTACACGTGTTTATCCAATTCCTCCAGCGCTATTTGTTGAAGATGCTATCTTTGGCCCAGCGTACATTGTTGGCCCCCTTGTCAAAGACCAAATAACTGAAGTTACTTCAATTCAAAGCTGGGTCTTCAATTCTGTTCCATTGATGTGTCTTTCTGTTTTTATGCCAGTACCATGCTGTTTTCGTTACTATGGCTTTGTAGTATGTTTTGAAGTCAGGGATGGTGATACCTCCTGAGTAGGATTTTTTACTTAGAATAGTTTTGGCTATTGGAGGTCTTTTGCCATTCCAAATGAATTTAGAGATTATTTTTTCTATGTCTGTGAAGAAAGAGGATGGGATTTTTATCGGCATAGCATTGAATCTAAATCGCTTTTGGCAGGATTGCCATTTTTACTATATTGATTCTCCCTATCCATGAACATGCAATATCTTTCCATCTTCTCACATCCTCCTCTATTTCCTTCTTGAGTGTTTCACTATTTTCCTTATATAAGTCCTTTACAACCTTGGTTAGTGATATCCCAAGGTATTTGATTTTCTTTGAGGCTATAGAAAATGGGACAGTCTCTCTGATGTTTTTTTCTGTCTGCTTGTCTTCTGCATAAAGAAAGGCTACTGATTTTTGTGTGTTAATTTTGTATCCTGCCACGTTGCTGAAGGCATTAATCACCTTCAAGAGGTTACTGATACTATTCTTTGGGTCTGATATATAAAGGATCATGTCATCTGCAAAGAGGGATAGTTTAATTTCTTCCTTTCCAATTTGTATCCCTTTTATACCCTTCCCTTGTCTAATCGCTTGGGCTAGAACTTCAAGTACTATGTTAAAGAGCAATGGTGAGAGAATATGTCATCTATGCCTATTCTTTCAAGAGCTTTGAACATGAAGAGGTGTTGAGTTTTGTCAAAAGCCTTCTCCACATCTATTGAGATAACCATGTGGTTTTTGTGTTTGAGCTGATTAATGTGATGTATTACATTTATCGACTTGCGTATGTTGAACCATCCCTGCATCTCTGGGATAAAGCCAACTTGGTCAGGGTGGATATTTTTGATGTAGTGTTGTATCCGGTTTGCTAGGACTTTGTTCAGGATTTTTGCATCTAAGTTCATCAGAGAGAGAGATGGGTCTGTAGTTTTCTTTTCTTGTTGCATCCTTGCCTGGTTTGGGGATAAGGGCAATGGTAGCTTCATAGAAGGTGTTTGGTAGCCTTCCCTCTTTTTCTATGCTTCTAACAAGCTTCAGAAAGAGTGGTTTTAGCTCTGTGCTGAAGGCTTGGTAGAATTCAGCTGAGAAACCATCTGGTCCTGGGCTTTTCCTTTTGGGAAGGTTTTTGATTACATCTTCAATCTCTGTTGATGTGATAGGTTTATTTAGTGCTTTTATCTGCTCTCGGTTAAGCTTTGGCAGTTGGTAGGTGTCCAAAAACTTATCCATTTCTTCCAGGTTCTCTAATTTTGTGGAGTAGAGGTTTTGGAAGTATGACCTGATGATTCTTCCAATGTCTTCAGGATCTGTTGTGATCTCACCATTGTCCTTTCTGATTTTGTTGATTTGGGCTTTCTCATTTCTTCGTTTGATTAGATTGGCCAGGGGTTTGTCGATCTTATTAACTTTTTCAAAGAACCAACTCATTTATCTATTTTTTAATTGTTTTCTTTATTTCCAATTCATTAATCTCAGCTCCGATTTTAATTATTTCCTTTTGTCTTGAGCTCCTCGGGTTAGCTTTTTCCATATGTTCCAATGATCGTAGGTGGGTGGTTAGTTGATTGATTTGAGACCTCTCTGTCTTTGATATGAAGGCATTTAGCGTGATGAACTTTCCCCTCAGGGCTGCCTTCATTGTGTCCCACAAGTTCTGATATGATGTGTTATTGTCATCATTTATTACTAGGAAATTCTGAATTTCCTGTTTTATTTCTTGGATGACCCAGTCATTTTTTAGGATCGAATTATTTAGGCGCCAGTACTTTGTGTATTTTCTGGATCCTGTTCCATTGTTAACTTCTAACTTTAACACACTATGGTCTGATATGATGCAAGGAACTACATCAATCTTCCTGAATTTGTTTAGGGAAGATTTGTGACCTAAGATGTGGTCAATTTTAGACAAAGTCCCATGCACTGCTGAGAAGAATGTATATTCTGTGTCTTTGGGGTAGAACATTCTATAAATATCTGTTATCCCCAGCTGGTCAATGGTGTTATTGAGCTCCGTTATGTCCCTGCTGATCTTCTGTTTGGTTGATCTGTCTAGAGCTGATAGAGGTGTATTAAAGTCTCCTACTATGATGGAATTAGAGTCTATTTCTGCTTTATTTTTGAGTAGGGTTTCCTTTATGAACTGTGTTGCACCCAAATTTAGTGCGTATATGTTAATGATGGTGATATCTTCCTGTTGGATCATTCCTTTGATGAGTAAGAAGTAACCATCCTTATCCTTTTTAATTGATTTTTTTGTAAAGTCTATTTTGTCAGAGATTAATGTAGCCACACCTGCTTGCTTTTTACTTCCACATGCCTGATAAACTGTTTTCCATCCTTTTACTCTAAGAAGATTGCTGTCTTTAGAAGTGTGTTTCCTGAAGGCAGCAGATGGAAGGGTCCATTTTTCTGATCCACCCTGCAAGTCTGTGTCTTTTTATAGGGGAGTTAAGTCCATTTATAGTCAGTGATATAACAGTGAGGTTTGCTTTAAGCTCTGCCATGATGAAGGGTTAATGGGGTTTGTTGTATGTGCTGCTTTTATTATCACACTGACTGTGGTTGTAGTGCCTGATCTCTGGTACTCTTCTGAGGTAGATTTCTTGTTTCTTCTGTGTGGGATATCTCTTTTAGGATCTTCTGAAATTTTGGCTTTGTTTTCAAATAGTCGTAGAGCTGGTTTACTTCATGGAATACTTTCACTTCTCCATCTATCATGAGGGATAGCTTTGCTGGGTACAGTAGTCTAGGTTGAAAGCCATACTTCTTTAGGCCCTGAAAAGCATTATTCTAAGCCCTTCTGGCTTTCATGGTTTCTAATGAGAAGTCTGAGGTAAGTCTGATGGCTTTTCTTTTATAAGTTACAGTTTGCTTTTCTCTAACAGCTTTGAGTATTTTATCTTTGCTTTCTATGTTATGCATCTTAATTAGTATGTGTCTTGGAGAATTCCTCTTCATGTCCTGTCTGTTTGGAGTCCTCTGGGTCCCTTGAAAGTTGAGTGGGCTTTCTCTTGTTAGATCGGTAAAGTTTTCTTGAATAATTCTGTTGAAGATATTTCCTATGCTCTTAGCCTGGGTTTCTTCTCCCTCTGGGATCCCCATGATTCTAATATTGGGCCTATTTATGGTATCCCATAGATCCCTCAAATTTTGCTCACTCGATTTCTTGAATTTATTGAAGCCTATGACATCCTTATTAATTCCTTCTGACTTGTCTTCAACTTCTGATATTCTGTCCTCCAGATTGTCAACTCTGGGACTGATTGATTCAAGGGAGGTTTTTAACATCTCGTTTTCATTATTGGTTTCTGTTATAATTTTGTTTATAGTCTCCAGTTCTTTGGTGATATACAATTTCCAATCTATTTGTTTTTGCTTGGGTTTCCTGATAATCATTTTTTAAGTTTTCTGAAGTCCTCATCAAATTTAATCAATTGATTATCTAGGTCCTCCCTTAGTTGATTAATCTTCAATTCACTTAATGTGTTTCTGAATTCATTCTTATTTCTCTCCATTAAATTTAGTCTGGAATCTATGCTTGAGTTTGAAAGCTTCATCTCATTCATGTCTTTTCTCATAATTTCCTTATCAGCCATTAACTGTTTCGTATTTGCATTGCAGTTGTGGTCAGGAGTCATTATTCTCTCTTTGTGATTGTATTTGTACTGCCTCTACTTCCTTGCCACTTTCCTGTTCCATAAAGGGACTAGGCGCCCTGGGTTGGGGAGTTCCTTCTTTGATTTCTGTGGGTTTTTTCCGTTGATTTCTGCCCATGTCC
The DNA here is from genome assembly GCA_004024765.1 of Zapus hudsonius. Classification (NCBI taxonomy): domain Eukaryota; kingdom Metazoa; phylum Chordata; class Mammalia; order Rodentia; family Dipodidae; genus Zapus; species Zapus hudsonius. Next base: position 41,712 of record PVHP010010280.1, on the reverse strand, counting down.
AGGTAGGGGAGTGGGACTCAGGCACCCTGGGGAGTGTTATTCATCCCACTTTACTTCTTGGCAGTGGCACGTGATCCCTGGTATTCGTGGAGACCGCCTGTGCCCTCTTTGCAGGTACCTGTCTGAACCCGCCTCTGCTGAGTTTTCCAGGCAGCTGCCTGAGGTCTGGCCCCAGAACCAAGCTAGATCAGGTTGCCCAAGGATTGTGTCTGCCTGTGTATGTTGGGGCGGGGATCGTGGAGAGAAGCTTGTCTGAGGATCCGGTGCTGGAGGGAGGGGAGCCCTGTGAGGGGAAGCCAGTCAATCGTCGGCCACGAGGGGACAGTGGCGGGAGCTTGGGGTGGCGGAGGGCTCAGCTCTGTTTTCCCTTGAGCAGAGAGCAGCTGGGGAACCCTGTGGTGGTCCTGAAGCTGGGGAGAGGCTGGGCCTGGGTTCAGGTCCGGCTGCGACTCAGGGCCTGGATCCCAGCCAGAAAATCAAACCTCCATGGAGAGACAGCCCGTGCCCTCCTAGTGAGCACCCGCCCGTGGTCTGGCCCCAGAACCAAGCTAGGTCAGGTTGCCCAAGGATCGCATCTGCCTGTGTACATTGGCGGGTCGTGGAGAGAAGCACGTCTGAGGATCGGGTCCTGGAGGGAGGGAAGCCCTGGGAGGGGAAGCTGGTCAATCTGCGGCCATGAGGGGACAATGGCGGGAGCTTGGGGTGGGGGAGGTTTCGGCTGTCCGCTCCTTTGCAGAGCAGAGAGCTGTTGGGGGACCCCGCTGGGTCAGGAGTTGCGGGGGGAGGGAGGGCCCTGGCTCAGGTCTGGCCGGTGTCCAAAGTTTGGATCCAAGCTGGGAAATCAAACCTTTATGGAGAGAGTCCTGTTGACGCTGTTACTCGTCCACCATCTTGCTCTGCCCCCAATTTTTCTTTTTTTTTAAGTAGTTTCATTGACAACTTCCATAACTATTGACATACCATGATCATAATCCCCTCTCACTACCCTCTTTCCCCCCTCCCAAATCCACCCTCAACTGGATCCCTTCTTTCCAATTAGTCTCTCTTCTATGTTGGTGTCATCATTTTTTTTCTCACTCCTGCTATACAGGTCTTGTGTAGGTAGTGTCAGCCACTATGAGATAATGAATATGAAGGCCACTTTGTGTCTGGATGACCACATTGTAAGCAGTCCTTCCCTCTTATATTCCTGACACCACCTCTTTTGCAGTGAGCCTTGGAAGGTATGATAGAGATGTCTCATTGTTGAGCACTCCACTGTCACTACTTCTCAGCACTACAGTGAGTTTTGAGTCACACCATTGGTCACTGCCATCTGAAAAGAGAAGCTTCTCAAACCAAAAGTAAGAGTAGCATTAATATATGGGCATAAACATAAGTGTTTAGAGGGCAGTTTCGTGGGCATAATATATGCATTTAGTTAGATAACAGTAGTTATTTTTGTTTTCTTGTAACGGTTTCATTTTCTAGTACTTGATGGCTTTGAATTCATTCACTCTAGTTCATGCTGGCCTCACACTGAGAATGAAGAATGGCAATTTCTTGCTTTAGCCTCTAGGGTGCTGAGATTACAGGTTTCGAAAAAAAAAGGAGGGCATTTGAACTAGGTTGTTTCTTGGGAATAGAAAGGTTGATGGGTGGAAGTTTGTCAGAATTAGAGTGTAAGTAGATGTCGTAGTCAGCCGCACGCTGCTGGGATGAATCTTTAAACCAGGCACAGTTTTTGGGAGGAAAGGATTTATTTGTAGCTATAGATACAGGGGAAGTTCCAGAATGCAAAAGAAGCTGCTCCCCTTTCACAGGTCCAAGCAGAGAGAGAAAGCCATCACCAACACCATACACACAGAACAGCAAACAGGCAAGAGAGCAAGGAGAGAATTCTTTCACCTTTATATAGCCCTAGGGTGGGATCTTGCAATTCTATCCCAGACTTAATGGCTTCCTGAGCCTCTGGAATTTTCTTCTTGCACTGCCCACAAGAAAGAATGTTTACTTCTGGCTCCTTTGAGCTTCCTTCCATCCTGCCCCCTACTGAGAGGTTCCCTTCCTGTGAACATCCTCAGAGACCCACCTAAGAGTTACTAAAAAAGTCAAGTTGACAACAAAACCTAACCATCACAGTAGAAGTCAACATCTCCAGCTCTTTGCCTTTGCATACAGAGCAGTCTGGGAGACACCTCTGGTTGTAGAATTTGAGAATTTAGGTGTGAAAACAATTAAAACATTTGGGGGGCTGGGGAATGGCATATGTGTGTGCAGTTTGTCTACAGTGGCAAAAGGCCCTGGTGTGCTTATACTCTCTCAAATAAATATTTATTTTTTGCCTTTGTTCCTGTTTCTGTCACAGAAAACTTAAAACCCTTAGAATTTTCTGAGCAATGGGGAATGTTTTTGGCTGTTTGTTATACGCTCTTTTCATGCTGTATTTGAATTTCTATTAATGAAATGATTCAGTGCCACCTCTCTATAAATTCAGGAAAGTAAATGGTGAGCAGAAGAGCAAACTAACGCCACCACACCTGACCTAATGTATTGATTTTTAAAAATTAATTAATTTGCAAGAAGAGAGCTAGAGAGAAGAGAGACAGAGAGAGAGAGAGAGAGAGAATGGATGCACCAGGTCTCCCATCACTGCAAATGAATTCTAGATGTGTGTGCTACTTTGTGCATCTGGCTTTATGTGGGTACAGGGAAGTTGAGCTCTGGTCGTTAAGTTTTGAAGGCAAGTACCTTAACCACTAAGCCAATTCTCCAGACCTGTATTGATTTTTGCCCTTAGTTTTCTGAGTCTACAAAAGTGTGTTTTAAATTTCTTTGGCTCTCTGGAAAGTGTGTGACCTTTTGTGCTTGATCCCAGAGTATAATTCTCAATACTTCATTCCCCCTCCCCCTGCCCTTCAGTGTAAGGTGATGATATGACTAGGGGCTCTCTTCTTTGGAATTGGCAGGATATTCAGCCTACCAAACCTCTTCCTGTGAGAGTTGTCAACATAGTTTCCCTATCAATCCAAGCAAAATTCTTTTTTCTGTTATTTGACCACACTCCCTGCTCAAATCAGTGTGCCAAATATGTCCTTTATTGCATGTCCTAGTTTTCTTTTAAATATTTATTTATGAAAGAGGCAGATAGACAGAATGGAATGGGCACACCAGGGCCTCTAGCCACTGCAGATGAACTCCAGATTATGTGGGTACTAGGGAATCAGACCTGGATCCTTAGGCTTTGCAGGTAACTTAATTCCTTGAGTTAAATTAGGGTTGCTTGCATGATCATGGGTGGAAGGTTATTTACTGTGGAATGAACAATTTACCCATAACTACACCACTGATGAGCCCTCCTCCCCCCATCCAGCAAGCATTAGCTGACATTATGTAGCCTGGAGGTCTGGGTTTCATGTGTCCTTCCCCCATTAATGGTGAGATATTGGCATGTGCTGGAAACCACAGCTACAGTGAATTCATGAGTGCAACACTCACGTCATATTAAGATGATAGCATTTGCAGCCCTTCTTTGTATCCTTTTGATCTTACATTCTTCCTACCCCCTTTTTAGTTTTTTTTTTTCAGCTTTCTGTTTACACTGGGCATACTTAAAACTGTTTTTCTTTCTTATTACTTGTTTATTCATTTCTCAGATCATGTCTTGAATGGTGGAATTTCTTATTTTTTTCATGTATAGTATGTAAACTGTCATGATCTTTTTCCAAAGATGTTAAAAATTATTAAATATATATACTAGATTTGATAACTTAAGTTTTTGTTCTTTTTATTTTATTGGCATTTATTAATTGTACCAAACAACGCACTTTGTAACATATATGCATGTAATGTATTTTAATCACATTCAGTGTCCCATTTATTACCTTGCCTTGTCCTCTGACTTCTCTTATGATGTGTGCCCTTCCCAAAGATTTATCGACCCACATTGTTTTATTTTTAAAACCATTTTCTACACATAAGACAAATGTGATATGTGCCTCTCTGGGCCTCACCTGTTTCTTTAATGTGATGATCTCCACTTACATCCATTTTCCTGCAAATGACAGAATTCATTCATTATGGCTCTAATATGTATGTATACAATATTAAACAATATTTTTAAAAATCTTTTTTATATTATTTTTTTTTGTATTGGTGATTGAATACAGCACCCCACATATGAGGTGGGCATTTTACCACTGAGTTGTGTTCCCAGCCCCAAAGGGTTTCGTTTTGCTTGACTACACAAAGGTCTGTTTGGGGAAATTTTGTGACAGAAAAAGGGTTAATTACTGAAAGTTATAAGAGGGAAGAAAGCTGAAACCAGTAAGGTTGCTAAAAGAGTTAACTGCAGAGAAGCTGACCTTCTCCCTGCTCAGCAGCTTAAAGACTCTTTGAGAAAAAACTTGCTGAATGGAGTCCTTGAAGATAAGGCAGAGAGGATAGTTTATACTAGGTTAGAATGTCACCTTGGCCAACGGACAGGGCAACCCAACTGCAGGAATAATTGATATGCATGTTTTGGGAAATGGCTTCTGTTCTGAAAAGTTATTTTAACTCATATAAGGCACCCAAGTTGCAAGTATGTTTTGAAACTTCATGTATGTTCGTTTGAGACTTTTGAAACTGCACAATTGCCATGTACTCAGTTTTGAATTTTTCCCTTGTACCCATTTCTTTGTGCTGATCACAGCTGCTAAATGCCACATCTGCTTCTGGAAACCATAGCTTTGCTTGCTAGCCAGGCCTTATTCCTACAACTATAAAACCAAAATACAAACTCAACTCAGGGCTGGAGCTTTTTGAGAGTGATCTCACTCCAGACCGTGGGTTAATAAACTCTTCTACTTTCACTCCCACTGGCATTGGTGTGATCTCTCCTGAGATAATTCCGTAACAATTTTATAAGCATGTATGTATGATAGGTGATTTCTTGGAAATGTTGACCTCTTTGCTTTCTTTTCATCCTCCTTTTCTCCCTTGCTTTCTTTCCTTCTCCTTCTCTTTTCTCATCTCTTTTTTTCTTAGGCGGCTCTTACTCTAGCCAGGCTGACATGGAACTCACAGCAGTCCTCCTATCTAAGCCTCCTGCCCCACAGCAATCCTCCTATTTAAGTATAAGCTAAGAATAGAGGTTAAAGGATTGTACCATTAAGCCTGGCTCATGCTGAGCTTTCTGACAATAATATTCTTCGCGGTATTTCTTACTCCTCTTGACATTTTCCAATAAAAACTGTAATTTTTTTCATTAGCATGGAAATACTTGCCCTTCAGCAATTTAAGGGAGGAAAGGGTTTATTTTCAGCTTACAGTTGTGGTTTTTTTGTTTGTTTATTTGTTTTTGTTTTTTTGAGATAGGGTCTTGCTCTTTCCCAGGCTAACCTGGAATTCACTATGTGGTCTCACGGTGTCCTGGAACTCATGGAGATTCTCCTACAGTTTTGAGGGGATGTTTATCATGACAGCATGGCAGAAGCAGGAAACTGGTGTCACATATTACATCAGCAGGGAGAGAACAGTGATGAATGCTGCTTGCTCAGCTAGCTGTCATCATTATATGCAGTCTAGGAACCCAGCCCATGGGATTAAGGTGTGTCCTCTTGCCTTAACTAATCTAATCTAGAAAATCCTTCATCGACAAGACCAGAGATTTATTTCCATGACGATTCTGAATCTTGTCAAGAGAGTAACCATCACACATGGTGAATTATCATTCATGTCTTCTTTTCTTTTTAGTATTTAATGTAGGTTTGCCTATAAGATATCAAGCACAAATTTACAAAAGTTGTGTTTGTACAACCACAGAGCACACACTTGCTATCCTACACATAGAGTTGTATTAAGGAGTTACTATCCAGGATGGAGAGATTGCTGAGTGGTTAAGGCTGCCTGAAAAGCCTAACAACCTGGGTTTGATTCCCCAGTACCCATGTAAAGCCAGATGCACAAAGTGGTTAATACATCTGGAATTCATTTTCAGTGGCTTGAGGCTGGTATGCCCATTCCCTTTTTCTATCTCTCTCTATGTCTTCAGTCCCCCCCCCACACTTGCAAATAAAATATTACAAAAGAATCATTATCCTTCAGAGCAACTCTTTAGGATTCATCATCCAGAGATGATTTTGTGGCTGATCAGGTGAGCTCCCCCTGGTGAGCATGACAGAAATGTGAAATACTCAGTGAGATAATAGGAGCTAAACAAAAGCACTTCATTGGCATACACTGGAACTCTTCTTCACAGTTAGACTGGTAAGAGCCATCTCAATAGCACGTCCCAGATCTTGCCAGTGTTTGAAGTTTTGCTTTCAAGAATATGTAAGAATTGAAGTCAGGATAGCTGGTTTTTAACTTTTGTGTATGTTAAATTGTGGGTCTTTGTCAAGAGATGTGCAATAAACCGCTTACTGAGTTACTGGCCTGACTCAGCAGCACAATGGGTGATCCTCTTCAGCTGTTATTTTCCCAACTGGTTCCAAGCGAATGTACGGATTTCTGTTGTCATTGTGCATGGAAGTTAAGTATGTGGTGGGCAGGTCACAGGGTGAACACCATGAGAACACAATGCCATGTGTATTTCTTTGTATTGAGTTTAGATCACCAGTACTATGACTCTCACTTTTCCTCCTGTAAATATGTGGAATGTTTTAGGAGCCTGTGACTTTTGAAGATGTGGCTGTGAGCTTTACCCTGGCAGAGTGGGTTTTGCTGGATCATTCTCAAAAGAAGCTCTACAGAGATGTGATGCAGGAAACCTTTAGGAACTTGGCTGCTATTGGTAAGAGTGAGATCATCCCATTATTTAATCAATTATCAAACAAGTATGTCTTGTTCATCAATGTACCTCTTATTACTCTGTAAAACTACCTAGAGTTTAACAAATTAGCGTAATATGTTAGTGACAGTGTTTTTTTTCTGTGTCTGCATTTTAGGAACAAAGCAGGTATATGAGAACTTTGAAAATATGTACAGAAATTTATGGAGAAATCTAAGGTAAGTTTCCCCCACAGAACAAAACAATATTCTTCCAGAATCTTAGAATAAGAAGTAATTTTAAAAACAAACCAGTGATATAAACAATCTCAACTTCCAGTTAAGTCTGACTACTCTCAGAAAACTTTCTCAAAAAACTGCCCACGGCTTTACTAGCCATATGTAGAAAATCCAAACCCTTGATATGTTCTAATATTATAAGTTTGTGACCACCAAAATGTTGCTGCAAGAGCTTGGGATACCGGGATATAGATTGATACTGTGTCTAAAATCAAAAGTCTTCTTCTTACCTCCTAAAAAGGCAAAGTCCAAATAAGCAAGAAGTAAAATCAAACCCTAACCCTTAGCCCTAACCTATCATAGTATATTGTCTGTATTTATGGAAGTTGTCAATAAAGTTTAAAAAATGTAAAACCTATGAATACCACTATTGATAAGTTTACCTCAAGCCATCTTATAAAGCATTCACTCCATTCATGCTTAAAAATTCTTACAGTATATAAAATCATAATTTTACTGGAAAATAATAATTAACAAAACCTTAATAATGTATTTCTTATTCTTTAAAGAATTCAAGTGGGAAAGAGTCTCTGTGAACATAAAGAAGATAGTCAATGTGAAGAAAATTTCAGCTGGATTCTAGATCCTATTTTGTATAAGAGTAATAATACTCATAGATTAAAACCATGTAAAAGACTTGAATATGGAGATATTCATTCATCCCTAAATGTGCCTATCATAGCCCAATCACATGAATATCAGAAATATGCAAAGAAACTGTACGAATGTAAGGAATACAGAAAACACTTCAGTTTTCTTTCGTGCCTTCTGAAGTCTGTGAGTACTCAGACTGATGACAAACTTGATGAATGTCAGCAATGTGGGAAAGCCTTTAGTAGTCATAATAATGTTCAAACACATGAAAGAATACATGCTACAAAGGAACCGGATGTGTGCAAGCAGTATAGGAAAGAATTTGGAAACATTGCAGACATTCAAAGAGAAATGATAACACACAGAGGAGATGGCCTATGTAAGTGTAAGCTATGTAGTAAAGATTTTCCGTATTCTAGTTCATATTTTACTCATGAAGGGACTCACACTGGAGAGAAGCTATTTGTATGTAAACTACGTGGTAAAGACTTCACTAATCCCACTTACCATGAAAGCCATGAAAAGATTCACCGTGGAGAGAAGTCCTATGATTGTCAGTATTGTGGGAAAGCATTCACTCGTTCTGATTCCTTGCGATGCCATGAAAGAATTCACACTGGAGAGAAACCATATGAATGCAAGCAATGTGGGAAAGCCTTCACCACACAAACTTCCCTTCGATGTCATGAAAAGATTCACACAGGAGAAAAACCTTATGTATGTAAGCAATGTGGGAAAACCTTCATGCTGTACAGATATTTGCAAAGACATGAGCGAATTCACAGTGGAGAGAAACCCTATGAATGTAAGCAATGTCATAAAGCCTTCTCTGTTCACAGCATTCTTCGATATCATGAAAGGATTCACAGTGGAGAGAAACCCTATAATTGCAAGCATTGTGGGAAGGCATTCACTCATTCTAATTATTTGCGATGCCATGAAAAGATTCACAGTGAAGAAAAGCCCTATGTATGTAAGCAATGTGGTAAAGCCTTCACGACAAACAATTCCCTTCATCACCATGAAAGGACTCACACTGGAGAGAAACCATATAGATGCAAGAAATGTGGGAAAGCCTTCAGAACACAGAATTCCCTTCATTACCATGAAAGGACTCACACTGGAGAGAAACCATATGGATGCAAGCAATGTGGGAAGGCCTTTACACTGTGTAGATCCTTACAGAGACATGAACGGATTCATAGTGGAGAGAAATGCTATGGTTGTAAGCATTGTGGGAAACCATTTTCTTGTTTAAGTGAAGTTCAGAGACATGAACAAACTCACACTGGAATAAAGCCCTTTATATGTAAGCAGTGTGGGAAGGCCTTCAGTAAAAACAGTTACCTTCAATACCATGAAAAGATTCACAGTGGAGAAAAGCCCTGTGTATGTAAGCAGTGTGGAAAAGTGTTCACCTTTTACAGTTCTCTTCACCGCCATGAAAGAACTCACAATGGAGAGAAACCCTATGTATGTAAGCCATGTGGAAAAGCATTCACTTTTTCCAGTTCCCTTCAACGCCATGAAAGGCTTCATAGTGGAGAAAAACCTTATGTCTGTAGGCAATGTGGGAAAGCTTTTTCTTCTTTGACTCAGGTTAAAAGACATGAACAAACACACAATACAGTTAAACCCTTTGTATGTAAACAGTGTGGTAAAGCCTTCAGTCTTCACAGTTCCTTTCGGGACCATGAAAGGGTCCACAGTGGAGAAAAACCCTATGTATGTAAGCTTTGTGGTAAAGCCTTCACTTATCACAGCTCCCTCTGGTACCATGAAAAGATTCACAGTGGCCAGAAACCATATACATGCAAACAATGTGGGAAAGCATTCGTGCAGGGCAGTTCCTTGAAAAGACATGAACGTATTCACTCTGAAGTAAAACCCAGTGTGGAGGAGTTTGAGTCTGTGGAATAGAGATGCCCTAAAATTCTGTAAGCATCACTTAATGGGCCATTCCAGTGGATGTGTGGAAAACCAGCATGCTGATAGAAAGGCATACTGTATAGACTCTGTTCACTAGGTTTCAGAGTGGAATGATCACTTGTCAGGAATTGGACAAGAGGCCAGGCATGTTATATTCGGGCAAAGAATCTAACTGCATTCTGCTCATGTCCCAAGAACTTAAGTGAAACTGAATTTAAAAATAATGGGCTATTTGGTTTGGCCAAAGAAATTTGAAGTCAGAATAGCATCCAGGCTGTGTCATGGTTACACTCACTGCTGTTAGGGATTTGAAGAGTGAGTAGAAAAGGGAGGGAGGGAAGATGGGAAGGAAGGACATATATTTTAAAATTGTGTAGTGTGGTGACAAGAGCTTTAGCAAGTTTAATGTGGATATAGAGGGTACAGGTACAGAGAAAACAGCCGTAATTGTTAAAGAGATTAACACATTTAAGAAACATGGCTGGGTGTGGTGGTACATGCTTTTAATCCAGCACTCAGGAGGCTGAGGTAGGTGGAATGTCATGACTTTGAGGCCAGCCTCCGTGTAGAGAGTGAGTTCCAGGTCAGCTTGGGCTAGAGGGAGACCCTACCTCAAAACACCAAAATAATAATAATAAAATTAATGCTCTAGCTTATAAAAATATAAATTTATTTGAAAGGAGAGAGCTCAAACTTAAAAAGCCCCTGAACAAGATTTTTGTGCTTGAAAACAAATGCCTAGGAAAGTGTTTTTCCAGATTCAGTCACCAAGTCCCCCAGAGGCCACTAGCTATTACAGAAAGGGCCCAAATTACATCTCAGGTGGATAGCAGAACTTGGCAGTTCACATGGAGCTGGTTTAGCAAGAATGTAAAATGTACAAGTTAGTGGGTTATATAAATTCATCTCAAGGCTTCAGAAAGCCACTGAGGCCAGGCTGACTGTAGTGGGTTTAGACTCCTTGCAAGGAGGCCCTGAGAGGCCATTGTATAAAGCTATGAAGGTGATAACTATGTGGCAGTGGAGACCCCAGGATGTTGGAGATTCTATGACCATAGAGAATCCATGGTAAGCTGCAGGCAGGGAATAGATGCAGCCCAGTGAGGCTGAGTGCTGCAGGTGACTGCAATAGAGAGGCTGGGAATAAACAAAGCTATTGGAATCCAGATGATATCATCAATAGCCCTGGATGCTAGACATGGATTTGCAGAATTTGGTCATTGCCTTCAGAGGTTGTGGTCTTCCTTTGGCCCAGTCTTTCTTTGCAATGTCCCCATTCCTTCATTTTGGAATCTGTGCCATTGTATATTGGAAGCTTGTAACTCATTTTTTGATTGTATATGAGCTCAGTTTAGAGCTTGCTTTGAGTCTCAGAAGATACTTTGGTCTTTGGACTTTGGAACAATGTTGAACAGTTATGACAGTGGTGACTGTTGAAATTGGAATGGATGCTTTTTGTATTATGAGATATCCATGAACCTTTGAGAACTAGGGGTAGAGTATTATGATTAAAAGGGAGATGTATTTGGGTGTCAAGTTGACAGGGTGGACTTTTAATGGTTAATCTTCATTGTCAGCTTGATTGGATTTGTAATCTCCAAGGACATACACATCTCTGGGAGTGTTTTGGAGGGCATATACAGAGTTTTACTGAGGAGGGAAGATTCACCTTGAAGGTGGGTGGTACCATTCCATGGATATAGGTTAAGAGGTTAAAAAGAAAGGAAAACAGCACAGCACCTGTGTTCATCTCTTTGTTTCCTAATTATTGATACAATGTGACCAGTCATATGATGGAGTATATCTCTTGAAAATGTGAGATAAATATGACCCCAGGGCTAGAGAGATGGCTGAGCAGTTAAGGCACTTGCCTGCAAAGCCTAACTACTCTGGTTTGATTTCCCAGTACCCACATAAAGCCAGATGCACAAAGTGTCACATGCACCTGGAGTTTGTTCACAATGGTTGGAGGCCCTGGTGTGGCTATTCTCTCTCTCTCTCTCTCTCTCTCTCTCTCTCTCTCTCTCTCTCTCTCTCTCCTTAGAAATAATAAAATGTTAAGAAAATTAGTCCATCTTTTCCTCAAAATGCTTTTTACTTGGTATTTTGTCATAGCATTTAGAATAGAAACTTATATACCCTGTAAATGCAGCTGTGTGGGAAAGCCTTCACTACTCTCACTTCCCTTTATCATGAAATGCTTCAAAGTAGAAACACTATGCTGTAAGCTATGTGAGAAAGCCTTTGGCATATTTTTCAATGAAGCAGAGTTGGGGTTTATAATATTTATAATGATTTAATAAAGCGTGAAGGTTAAGAGAAAGGAAGATATACTTGGGAAGCCAGTAAGACACATGAGCATGGGTTTGAGTTTCTCTAAGAGGGTCACAGGAAATAAGACTTACCCAAGAATGGATATGGGCTTCTCAAGGAAAAGTTGTGACTGACATTTTGAATGCTTAGTCATACTTCCATTGAAGAGAAATGATACAGGCACAAGCAACATGATAAATCCATCTCATTCTGGTTTTCTTTGAAAATATGTAAGGAATTACACTTGAGCCTTAGTATAGAGTGTGTACCTTCCCATCATCAGAAGCCAGTGTAAACTGTGGGCATATCACTAGTTATCTCCACTAAATTGAGAAATTAAAAAGATCACACTGGTTCGAAACCTTTGTTAGAATAATATAGGAAAGTCTTCAATTGGCCCACATGTGTGAATAGAAACTAGGTCAAAACCTTGTAAATGGGAAAAGTGAAATTATTATGACAAATGGTTTCAAAATCCTGTCAAAATTCCTCATGTATTAATACATAAGTAATATGAAGAACCTGATGTAAAACAGTTTGTGAATTCTCCAGAAATTATGAAACCTGAAAGGAAATGTTCTGAAAATTATAAATGTATAAGTTGCTATTTCTTCATCCCCTTTTTTCTTTCTATTTTTTTAAAAAATATTTGCAAGCAGAGAGAGCTAGAAGAGAGACACACAGAATGGGCGTGCCAGGGTCTCTAGCTGCTGCCAGTGAACTCCAGATGTATGCACCACTTTGTGTATCTGCCTCTATGTGGGTACTGGGGAATCAAATCTGGATCCTTAGGCTTTGCTGGCAAGCATGTTAACTGCCAAGCCATCTCTCCAGCCCCTTTCTATTTCTTAAGTTTTATATAATTGTGAGGAGAGAATGAGTATGCACATGCCAGGGCCTCTTTCCACTGTGAATGAACTCCAGGTGTATGTGTTGCTTTGGCTTTACATGGGAACTGTTAAATCAAACTCAGGCTGTCAGGCTTTGCAAGCAAGCACCTTTAACCCCTAAGCCATCTCCTCAGCTCCTCTTTGTTTCTTCATATTGTCATTATCATGTATCTAGGGCCAGTGCCCTTTTTCTCAGGTCAATTTTGTCATATTTGTGTTCTTCTAACTTCATAATTTGTCATTCTATTTTAAAATATGTATAATGATAGTTTGACCAGGTTCATACCTATTGTGACATTGGATATAATGAATTAATCATAAGTTGTCACTGGGAGCATTCTCCATAGAGTTTCTGAAGAGGTTATTTGATATAGGGAGGTTTCTCCTTACTTTAGATTCACTGAAGGAATGAGAGCAATTCAGTTTGGTAACCATAACCCTTATCTGGAAGTCCTAATTACTGAAGTACAAGCCAAGCTAGTTCATGAGAACTACCATCAGTCACTGATGAGAAAGAATTGTACTTTTTATGGCTTGAAATGTATTTTTTTTATTAGTTTAAGGCACATGTCTTTGTTTTTGTCTTGACATGTCTTAGTCAAAATGTGCTCTGAGCCAGGTGTGGTGGCTCACTTTGTAATCTCAGCTCTTTGGAGGTTGAGGACAATTCTCGATGCTTGCTTTGGCATAAATATTTTTTAATAATGTTATTTATTTGCATAGAGAGAATGAAAATATGATTGGGTGCACCAGGCCTAATTCCACCACAAATGAGCTCCAGACACATGCACCGCTTTGTGCATCTGTCTTTACATGGTTACTGGGGAATCAGGCGCGGGCCTTCACCTTTGAAAACAAGTGCCACTGAGTAAGCTCTCTAGTCCTAGCATAAGTTTTCTTAGTAGTCTATTTGCTTGTTCTGAAAAATTAAGATTGAGCAATAGATAGTGTTTTAAATATTTATAAGATAATTTTTAAAATTAAGAAGGAAATGTAACTAAAGGAAGCTTCTAGGAAGATTAAGTGAAATTAAATTTATAGGAGGGAACAATTTTTAACTCCAGACTTCTCATTTTTTTCCAAGGTGTTTTACTCACCACTGCACATATTATGTAAGATGTAGCGAAGTAAAGATGCCCAAGACATCATTTTTGTCATAGAATTGCTAGTTGGTACTTTCCCATTTAGACCATATTTGTTAAACTCTTGCATGTCTCCATTTTTACTGCTACTGTCTTCCTGGCTAGCTTCAGTGATTGTCCATGTGGCGTTCATAGCATTAGTTTTTGCACTTTCATGGAGGTGCACAACACTCTCAATATCCTTTCAGTCTGGCATTCTGAAGCATCTTTCCTTTGTTGAGCCTTTCTCACCATCTACTAATTGGTTGACCAGCAACTTTATCCACTGAGCACAGGCAAATGCCTCTTTATAAACTTCCTTCCAATTTACCCATTCTTGCCCCCTATCTGTTTAGATATTGAAGTACTGCACTGCAACCTGATAAAAAGTTTGAGTTCGGTTCTTTAAGAGTTAATGAGGGTTATATGAATGCAGAAACACTTGCCCTTATATTGTGTACAATATAAGTGTATACAAGCATCCCCTAAGAAGAGTAGAGAGAATGAGATTAACTACAGTGTGAGGTTACAGCAACACATTTTCCATCTATATGTCATAAAACAGCTATCTGTAGGAACCAATTATCCAGCTACCAGATCCTAGACTCCTGAACTCTGAAAAATAACACTTCTATACAAGTCATTTTTATCTTCTTTTTTTCTGTAACACGAAGTTACACACTAATTTTCTATAACAAAATTACACACCGCATTAAACACACTAAATTTTATGATCATTGCATGTGGATCTGTGTGAAATAGTCCCAAATCCTCAACAACCTTTGATTTCACATTGTGGGTTCTGATTTACATAAAGGGTTCATAGGTGAATGAAAAGCACAGTCAGAACTAGGATAAGAGATTGTTGATTGCTGCCGGGCGTGGTGGCACACGCCTTTAATCCCAGCACTCAGGAGGCAGAGGTAGGAGAATTGCTGTGAGTTCAAAGCTAACCTGAGACTACATAGTGAATTCCAGGTCAGCCTGGACTAGAGCGAGACCCTACCTCGAAAAAAGAGAGAGAGATTGTTGATTGTTGTAGTCAGCTCACAGTGTAGTCAGCTCACAGTGCTGGGATGAACCTCCAAACCAGGCACAGTTATGGGAGGAAGAAGGGTTTTATTTGAAGCTTCACAGATCCAGCA
This sequence comes from Zapus hudsonius, assembly GCA_004024765.1. Taxonomy (NCBI): domain Eukaryota; kingdom Metazoa; phylum Chordata; class Mammalia; order Rodentia; family Dipodidae; genus Zapus; species Zapus hudsonius. The sequence goes on along the minus strand of PVHP010010280.1, from coordinate 26,691 downwards.
GAGAAAGAAACCACCACCAGCAACTCCAGAAGCAAGCACTATCAAATAGCCAAATGGCAGGTACTCTGCATACTTACACCTGAAATTCCAGATCTGCACCCAGAAACTCCTTAGGGATGGATTCTAGGATCCACCCAAAGTAACACCCCCTCTAACAGAGTAGCTAGAGAAAAGCCTTTAATAAAATTCTGAATCCATTGGGGGGCATTTGATTCATACTACCACAGTGATGAAGGTGCTATTTACAAGAGTAGATGGTATTTTAGAAAGCCCATGAGATACCTGGAACAGATGAGGTGGAGATTGTTTATAAGTATTTCTTTTTTTTAAAAAATATTTTATTGTATATTTTATTTATTCATTTTCAACCAGATACAGAGAGAGAGCGCACCAGGGCCACCACCTTGTGGGTCTGGCTTATGTGGGTCATGGGGAATTGAACCAGGGTCCTTAGGCACTGGAGGCAAGTACCTTAACCGCTGAGCCATCCCTCCAGCCCAAGTATTTCTTAAAGAGTGCCAGCAGAAGTTACCAGAAACACAAAGACCCTGAGTTTTTTCAGTATGTATGACCACAAGCTTTTTATCTTCTTGCGTCCAACTACAGAGTACTGGGATCACCAGCATGTACCACCACACACCATTTATGTTGTTCTGGGTATGGAGTTCAGTACTTCATGCATGTAGGCAGGTACTCTATTCATTGAGCCTCATCTAACAGTCCACCCTGACCAGCTTTTAAATGCATCATCTTCCCATCAAGCTTTATAACTCATAACCTGAATTTCTCCCTGAAGTTGTAATATATAGTTTGTGTTCTCTGGCTTACTGGCAATAATCAAGATGATCCTCAGAATCTGGAAGGAGGGCTCCACTGGGCTCAGTTCCTCAAGATTTTGGAAGAACCTAGTCTCTATACCCCCAGAGATAGTTATTCAGCATTTGCATGTAGGTGGAACTCTGGAATGTTGACTCACCATGATTTCCTGGACATATGTGGAGTCAGGTACTTTTCTCAGTCATCATTATAATCAGGAAATGGTAAAGAATGGACATGCTGTACTTTGATCTGCCAATTGCATATGGAATTCAACTCCTTGTTAGAAAATGGGCTGTTAGATGAGTTTCACAACAGGAGCTTATAGCAGTGTTGTAAAAACAGCTGGTTAGACTATGCTATGGCGTTTGATAGAAAGTATGTTGAATGAACTTTCAACCCAGTTATAATTCTAACTGATGTTAGATTTATCTATGTGTAACATCTTAAATTCAGGAACATCTGTCATTCAATTGTTAATGAAATGATGATCAACAAAATGTCAACATCATGGGTTTGTTTTGTGGGTTACATGCACAGGTTTGTATATAGAATAACTCCTATAGCAGTGTTAATGAATGATAAATAGCAATATTCTGAATGTGGAAAGGCATTGTGAAAACAAGATAAAAAAATTTTTCAATCCTCTTCAACAATCAGACCCTGATTGCTTGTGCCTGACACAATGACTTGTGATGCCTTATAAAAAAAATAATAAGCTTAACTTCCAGTAATCCATTGTGCTTGGTCCTAAATAACCTGTCACAGGATGCGGCGTGCTCCTCGACCAGTGAGGAAGAACGACCACCACTCGAAGATCCTTCCCAGATCACACTTTAATGGAGAGCCTTTGATTGAAGGGGGGGCCAGGAAGCAAAGGGGCGAGCGCTAAGAAGCAGCTGCTTTTATAGGAAAAAAGGACACGGATCGTCCCATGATTGGCTGGCTCCTGCTTGCCACCCCCAGACGCCACGGGATTGGCTAGGATCAGGAGATCAAGCATGCGCAAAAGCTTATGACCTCCTTGCTAACAAAGTTGACCTTTTAGCTAACAAAGTAGTCTTCTATCCAAGCATTGCCTAATCCCAAGTGCTGGGATTAAAGGTGTGCGCCACCACACCCGGCTCTCTACAATGGGATTAAAGGCGTGTGCCACCACACCCGGCTCTCTGTAGTGGGATTAAAGGCGTGCGCCACCACGCCCGGCTCCCTGCAACAGGAAGGGAAAAATGTGTCATAATGTACTACAGAAGAGTGATATACCTACCTTTTATCTGTTCAAATAGACCCAACAGAAATGGCCTGCAAAATAAGACCAAGTAACTTATCTGTTATAAAAGGACCACATTCCCTCAGATGGTTTTGGTGCAGGATCAGGTGGTGAGAATTTGCCTACTGTGTTTTTGTCTTACCCACAGGGTATGTTCTCTTTATTAAATTTTTTACATCAATTCTGGTCAGGTGGATTCTTTTACTCTTGCTCATTGGGCATCATTTCTAGCACGATGTCTTGGCCCAGCCTAGGAACTACTCTTGTCTCCAATGGTCTCTTTGCTCAGGTGCTTGTGGTGGTTGGGTGAGCACTGAAAACATTGGGCAGTTGAAGCTCTGTGGTTAGTGATGCTCTCCAGTGAGATCTGAAAGCCTCTGGGCTACGTCCTGGACTGCTGGACCACCATCACTCACCAGTTAAGGAGTTTCAGCTCCTAGTTGAAAGCCTTGTTTTCTGTACATAATTGACAAACCCTGGCAAAGGCTAATTTGGGAGTGTGGTGGTGGTCGTGTGTGTGTGTGGGGGGGTACTTGAAGGCTATGGAAAAAGGACAACTTGCTATTATCTGCAGTCTATTTCCTTGTAGAAGCCTCCCTTTCAACATGTGGTATACTGACATAATCTGCTCTTCCAAGATGGATCCACACACTCTTCTCTCTTTCTTTTTTCCTGTCATAGCACTTGCTAATTACCTTCAGAATGAAAAAAAAAGCAGGACATGTGGGTGTTGCTGCTTGTTGTTTTTTATTCCTTGCCATTCTTCCTGGCACAAAAATCCTATTTTTTTTTTTTGAGGTAGGGTCTCACTCTAGCCCAAGCTGACCTGAAATTCAATATTTAGTCTCAGGCTGGACTCTAACTCAAGGCAATCCTACCTCTGCCTCCCGAGTGCTGGGATTAAAGATGTGTACCACCATGCCTGGCTTCAAAAGTCCTGTGGATAACTAGGTTTTTGCTTTCTCAGGATGGTGAGCCCCATTCCCTTACAACTTCTTTGTGCCCATGATCAGTTTGAGCATCCCTTTGCCTAACCTGATGCAGTCCTGTCTTTCAGACACACAGTGGCTGTGGCCTTCATGACCTCATAGTGCCTGAGGCTACCTACACAGACCTTCATAATAGGAGGGCAAAAATGATGACATAAAAATAAAAACAAAGATGAAGTGATTCAGCAGTAGGAAGGTAGGAAACGGGGCAGTATGATCATGGATACACACACACATAAAGGAGAGAGAGATTGTCAAAAAGTTTAAAAGAATGGAAAAGGTGATGTTCTTAATTTGGAGCTGGTTTCTGGGAGAATATGGATGATTTTTAAACTTCTGGGTATTGAAACTCTAGAATATTGTAAATAGAGCTTAATGGGCCATTCTGGTGTAAGTTTGAGGGCTACTATGCCAATGAGATAGTGGGGGGTCTGTCATGACATTTCAGAAGGGAACGCAGATTCTATAGGAAACTTATCACTTCATGTTATATTTTGGCAAATGTGACTGCATTCTGCCTGTGTCCTAATAAGTTGAACAAGGCTGAATTTAATAGTAATGGACTAATTTGTTTATTGGAGGAAATTTCAGAACAAAAGAGCATTCAGGGTGTCTCATAGTTACTGCTCCTTATTCTCAGTTCTGTAGTGTTTGGCACTAAATAAGATCTTTCTCAGTCTAAGACTCATGGACCATTGTGGAAGATATGGCAGAAAGAATGTAACAAAAAGAAAGGGGAAGACTGCTTACAATGTTGTCATTCAGACACAAAGTGGCCTTGATATTCATGACGTTGAAGTGGCTGACACTACCTACACAAGACCTGTATAACAGGACAAAAAAAATGATGCCATTGAAATAGAAGAGAGACTAGTTGGAACGAAGTGCCTCAGTAGGTATCACCATACCTGATCTAAAGATACTATAAAGCCATAGTAAGAAAAACAGCATAGTATTGCCATGAAAACAGACCAGTGGAACAAAATTGAAGACCCTGGCTTAAGTTCAAGCAACTATAGTTACTTGATATTTGACAAAGTTGCCCACAATGTTAACTGCCAAAAAGATAACATTTTCAACAAATGGTGCTGGACAAATTAGATAAATATGTGTAAAAAATGAAACTAGAGCCACACCTCTCACCATGCACAAAACTCAACTCCAAATGGATTAAAGACCTCAACATAAGACCTGAAGCTCTGAAAACCCTCAAAGGAAAAATAGTGGGAACTCTCCATGAGATAGGAGTACGAAAAAACTCCTTGAATGCATCTCCAGTATCCCAGGAAGTGAAACAATCACTTAACCAATGGGATCTCATCAAGCTAAAAAGCTTCAGTACAAACACCATACTCAAAGCCAATATACCACTATTAGACTGGGAGATAATCTTTGCCAGCCATATCACAGACAGAGGCCTAGAACTTAAAAAGAACTCCAAAAATTAAATAAAATCAAACAGCCCTCTCACAAAATGGGGTACTGAATTCAAAAGGGAATTCACAGAAGAGGAAATACAAATGGCCAACTCTCATTTAAGAAAATGTTCAACATTAATTATCAGGGAAGTGCAAATCAAAACAACAATGAGATTCCACCTTACTCCAGTCAGAATGGCAATAATTTAAAAAAACGCCAACAATAGATGTTAGTAAACATGTGAGGAAAAAGTAACCCTCATTCACTGCTGGTGGGATTGCAAACTTGTACAACTATGGAAATCAGTATGGAGACTCTTGAAAAAGATGCATATGAAGCTACCAACAGACATAGTTGTCCCCCTACTGGGCATCCATCCTCAAGACTCCTCACTCTAGCACAGAGCCATCTGCACAACTATGTTTATAGCAGCTCAATTCATAATAGCTAAGAATTAGAATCCACCCAAATGCCCATCACTGGACAAATGGATATTAAAGTTATGGTACATAAGCACCATGGAATTCCACTCAGCACTAAGGGAATAATGATATAATGAAATTTAAAGAAAAGTGGACAGAGTTAGAACAGATCATCCTCAGAGAACTCACACAAGAACAGAGAGACAAACATCACACATTCTCCCTCATCTGGGATTGCTAATCAGGTTAAGCTTGAACATTAAGCAAAATTGACATTTGATTCAGGAGAGGGACAAAAGGGATGGAAGGAATTGGTGGATGGAGGAAGATATATACTAATCTAAACCCACAATGAATTGACACCATAGAATCCTTTTGTACCAGTAAATTCTTGAGATAACTGGGGGCATTGTATGATAACAAGGGCCCGAAAGAAGGTGGGTAGAAGCCTAACTCAAATGACTGGCCTATGGCTTCCTGCCCCCATAGTTACTTTACAGTGAGCTGTTGATTGAAGTGATCTGTGAGGTCCCCAAAACCATACAAGCTTTTGTCAAAGCTCTTGAACACCAACCTCAGGCAAAAGATAAGGCCATATTGCTGAAGATACCACAGACTGATGTCACACAACACCAAGAGACTTGCTAAATCCGGAAACAAAACCAGCTCCCAGCTTAACCTGTATAGTACTAGAAGGTATTATATGAGCTGCCAGGATAAGCAGAACAATGATACTCTGAGAAAGCAGGGGAGATCCTTATACATCAACTGATGACCCGAGAAAGCATAACACACTGCTGTATAGCACCAACTTACAAGAAAAGAAGTGCCCATCTGTGCAGTAGTGGTGCTTAACCTACTTGGGTAATCAATGGTTGGCTAATTGGCTAAGAGATCTGCTCAGTGGCAAGGAACCCTTAACTGGTTCAGGGATCCAGGGAAAACTCTTTAAGGAGACCAAGACCCTGATCTCCAAAGAGAAGTCCCCACTCACCACAGGCCTACAGAAAGGCCACACCCATTTAAATCTCACCAAATCAATGTCTCATTTAACCAATACTGATCTCGCTCTCTGTTGGAGATTCTGTTTGTGTTTTTCAGAAAGCTATGGAAACCATGGAGAGCTGAATTCCACCAACAGGATGTGAAATGGGGTGGAGAAAAGAATTTAAGAGTCATGGTGGGGAAGAATATCCAGAGACTTTGTCCTCTCAACAACAATAATAACAACAACAACAACACACACACACACACACCAGGATAAAGGTCATGCAAGTCATAACCCCATGTAGTTGTTTGAATGGATGTCCCCCAATAGATTCAAGAGTTTATCAGTTTTTCTCCAGCTTCCTGGCTGGAGGATGTGTCACTTAGGCCAGATCCTAGGGTCCAGTCCTAAGGTATTTCTGGAGTGGATGTGAAATTTCAGCTATACATATGCAAAGAGCAGTCTGAGCTCAGGCCTGAACTTCCTGCTGTTTTGCTATTTGAAGTTGGAGTGTGCTGGCTGGGGGTGATGGATTTCTCTCTCTGCTTGGATCTGTGAAAAGGGACCAGCCTTTTTCTTCATTATTGAACTTCCCCTGGATCTGTTACTTTAATATTTTCCTTCCAAAACTGCCTGGTTGGAGATTCATCCCAGTGGCATGGGGCTATGACATCCCCCATGCCATGGACCATTCTAGTAATCCTGTGATAGTTGACTCCTCCAGGCAAGTTTCACAGATTCAATGTGCCTGACCCCCTCCACCCCCAGAGTAGGAGGTGTCTGTAGCTAGAGTTCAAACCTAGATTCTGATACTGGCCAGGTATGGACCAAGCAGCTGTCTCTGACTTACCTGCCTGACCCAGGTCTTAAAAGTCACTGAAACAAATTCCAGCTCTCTTTTCCCCCTGGCAGGCTAGAGGAAGGATGGGGTAAGGTCCCCCCACCACATCCTAATGGTTGTGGTAAGGGGCTGAATTTCTTTCCCACATGAACCTCTTTCATGATGGGAGCCTTTCATGATCTTTCCTTCTGCTTGTTTGGCTAAATAACATAAATTTTGCTAAAACCTTTCCAATGTGCTCTATCCACACTAGTGGTTGGACATCTCTGTAACTTCCCATTTTCTTTTGAATAAAGTCTCCCACTATACCTTATCCTCTGGTGGTCTACAATTTTAATTCTTTAACTTTATAGTCAAGAATTTGGGTACTCCTTAAATTCTGAGGTACATTGGAATTTGATGGGTACTATCTAAACTCTAATCTCCAGCTCTCCTTTTACAATCCCATAATAGGAGAAAATGCCAAAAAACCCACATAACCCTATGCAAAGGACTCAAATATCTACTTGTGAGTCAGGCTTTCAAAACTAAATATCTCCCCATAGATTGGCATGTTGAACCTTCTAGGAAGGTTGGAAGGGCTAATCTAACTCTTTAAGGGGTTGCTAAATAAGCTTGTACTAGAGACAACAGTTTTGGTCCATTCTTCCAATTGAACTTTTAAGATTTCACATGACTCTCAAGTCTACTCCCTACAGCAGCCCCTTCAAAGCCCTTTATGGTAGGTCCTTGCAACCTATGGTAGGTAGGACCTGTTACTAGATCCATTTGGTATGGATTACAAGTAAGGAAACTCCATCTTATAGGCTGCTAGTCATGGTTACAAGTCCAAAAGAACAAACAGATATCTGTAAGGGACAACAGAGCCAATGAGCACAGAGATTATATAATGGGCCCATAAAGCAGAATCTAGGAACTAAAATCCAAAAAAAGCCATGACTCCCAAAATGTTAAAAGTCCTGATTTATGCTGACTGCCCAGGATTTTGCCTGGCCTAATCCTCTGTCTGAGTCACCATTATTAGTCACTTATGAGGAGCTCAAAGTAACCAATCTTCCCAAACTTATGCCTAATTTACATCCCTAAGGTTATCAAACCATCAGGCTATCAGAAACTCCCACATGCATCCCAAGTAACTAGTCCACCTCAACTTGATATTTAATTCACATCCCTAAGGATATAAATTTCTTTCGCTTTCTCTTTCTGACTTACCTTCACATTATGCTTTATTAAACCTTGTTTAATCTACCCTTCTACTGTGTGGGCATTCATCATTCTTTGGGGGTCACAAGACAAGAACTCAAGAGCCATTATGTTGGAGATTTTTAGTGATCATTGGCACACTGACCCCTAAGATAAGCCAATCTAAAGATGAGCATGACTTCATTGCTCTCAAAACCAGTCATACAATGAACAAGTCATTATCTATCTCATTTATCATTGGGACAAACAAATACTGCTGTCATTGAGTAGCAAGATGAATACAGTCCACATATGTCTTCACCTTTTATGTTCACTTCCATTAATCAAGGACACTCAAAGATATCTGGGCTAGATCTTGTCTTGTTCAAGTTTCTAACTGCAGTTGGTTAACAAGGTCTGCCACCATGAATTCATTTATCAAGGGCTAAGACTGTTTCACCCTCTCAAAGCTGAAATGCTTTCCTTATGACTTTGTAAGCTAGACCACATTTCTTTATTTCTTTAATTTTATTATATTTGTATTACCACAGATTATAAACTATAGTCCCCTCACCCCAACTCCTTGTTACCCTGGTGGGCCCTCCTCAGTGGAGTTATGGTAGTCACTGAAGGCTACAGTCAGTCCCTCTGGAGTAGTGGGGAACCACTCCTCAGTATATTCCTACCCACTCTGTGGCTCTTACAATCCCCCCACTTCCACAAAGTTTCCTCAGCCATGGCAGGACTGCTGGCAGTTGTGGTTTTCTTTGTAGCCTCCGGATTTCTGCTTACATGGGTTTTGATTATTCTGATTGTCTGTCACCATGACCCTGGTGCTGGTTGCCGGGCTATCAGTAAGAGCAGTATTCATGATCTTGCTTCCTCTGCAATTTCTTCTGGTCCCTGGCAGATGTCTCACAGTGGTAGTCAGCTACTTTCTCATCTTCTTGGTGGATACAGGCTCTCCTCTGATTTCTCTGACATCTGTAAAATAAAACAGATTTCTAACCAATTGTGAGAGCAATTTGGGCCAAAGGGAGTATGCAAAGTGGTTTAGGAGATTTTTGGTGTGTCAGCCCACTCTTTCTTGACCTTCAGGTTCTGACTTGGTTTCTAGTACCAGATGAGTTTCTTCCCACTGAACATTCCTCCTGTCCAATCAGAGAACAGTTGGTTGCCTGTAGAGATTATATGCCACTATTACTCAAGTGTGTACATCTTGTCTGGCTGGTTGATTTTATAGTCTTCAGGGTTCTCTGCTTATCCATGCTGTTGGTGACCATTGTCCTCCAGTAGCTCAATGGGGCTTTCCAGCACTATTAGTGATAGCAGGGAGGGAGCTAATTACATTTTTAGTACCAGCATGGTATTCTGATCCTGTGACTATCCTGTAGTATTCATGTCCTGTGACTGCAACCTGTGGTATCTTCAGCAAAAAGGTCTTACATTTTAGCTCTAGCAGATAATCAAGTGATTTGGCAATGGCCTACATTGTTTTGGGGACTTCAAGGGTCTCCTTAGCCAACAGCTAATTGTCAGGGGTAACCCAATTCTGGATCTTGGATTTACCAGCCAGAATCCAATGGTTGTAAGGTTAAGCTTTTTCCACCTTGTTTCCAGACTGCACCCTCCATTACACTCTACCCTTCCAATACTCTCTTACCCCTGAGATTCTCACTCCAACCTGTTTTGAAATCCCTCCTCTCTTCTCACCCCGTTTCTTTTCTTTCCTGGTTTCACTGTAGTTTTATGCCCACATTCCTTGTGTTAACTACCATTTGCACTCATCTCCATTTGATCCTAGTTAGGAACCTCATATAGGAGAGTACATGCAGTGTTTGTCTTTCTGTATCTCTGTGACTTCACTTAGAATGATTTTTTTCAACTCAATCAATTTCCTCAAATATTATTTCAATGTTCCTTACCACTGTGTAGTATTCTAATGTGTATATGAGCTACATCTTCATTATCCATTTATCAGTTGATGGGCATGTGGGCTGATTCCAGTTCCTAGCTATTGTGAATAGAGCTACAAAAAACATGGTTGATCAAGTATCTCTGTAGTAAAGGGGCATTCTTAGGGTATATGCCCAAAAGTGCTATAGCTGTGTCAAATGGTAGATCTACTCTCATCTTTTTCAGGAGTCTCCATAATGATTTCCACAGTGGTTGTACCGGTTTTCACTCCCCAGAGCCTTGACAGTAGTTGTCATTTGACTTTTTGATATATGCCATTCTGATTGGAGTGAGATGAAATCTCAGAGTTGGCTTTATTTGCATTGTCCTGATGACTAAAGATGTTGAACTTCTTCTTAAGTGTGTAATGGCCATTTGCATTTCATTCTTTGAGAATTCTCTGTTCAAATCTTGACCCCATGTTTTTGATTGGGTCATACCAATGGATAGTCCTCTTAGCAGCTCATAAGCAGTCACTTCCTCATATTCTTTGCTAATGCTAAGAATTGGCCATGTTGTTCTTTTCTGTGTCCCTCCCAGGCAAAAATTTTGTCTTTTATTCTTTTTCATCATTTCTTTGAAAATGAGAATGGTTGAAAACCTTTGGAGTGCAATGATAAAGTTTACTTTAACATTAAATTAATCATTTGACAAATTTAGAGCCATTAGGCATTCTAAATAGTATACAACTATGCCTTTTATTTAGTTCTAACACATTTTCAAAAAAGTCCCACATTTATTATTTTCCAATTATGTAACCCCTGGCAAACCAGCTTTATCTTAATGGATTTGTATGTTCTTTGTATTTTCTATAAATAGAACTGGATATATAGGTTCTGTAGAAATTTCTTTCAAAGTGAAAGATCTTTCCTGGAGGGAGGCTTTTTAGGAAATTACAAATCACAACATAGGCTTATTGAGACTTGGTAAAGTTCAAAATGGATGGAGTGTTTAAAGTTCCAAAGGTCTTTAAGACTTAAAAATGAAGGATATAAAGATTTCACAAGTACCAGGAAACTCCTTAAATTTATAGGACTCACAAATCTTTGGAGAAGATTCCCCAACCAGTCAAGCTGAAAGCTGCATTGTGCTACAGAGCATGCAGTTTCTGTGAGTCTTGACCTTTTCTGGTGTATGCTGGAGTATCCTGGGGTATGCTGGGGTGAGCTATCTGGTGATGTAGCTGCTCTTGAATCCTCCATGCTCCTGTAAGTACCTCAGTAAACTCATGGGTTCATTAAGCTGGACTTGGGTGAAATAATTTCTTTGGTCTGCCTTCAGGGCATTATCTTTGTTTATATCTCCCTAGGAAAAGTTAACATAACACAAAGGGATCTATTGTGTTTTCTACTTTGCTGCTTTCATTTCCTATGATGTTTTTTAAGTTTATTTATATTGTATCATATGTTGGCACATGAAAATATGCTTTACTCCTTAAGGACTTGCAAATCCAAACCACAATGAAATATTTAATGATAGAATTAAGTTGCAGGCTTGAAGGTGTAGAGAAGGTAAGAGTTTAATGTAGCTTCAAGCTATCCTAAAAAAAAAAGAATTGCACCACATTCCTTCCCTATTACTATAGATGACCAGGCATTCTGCTTTTAGAATCAACCAATCAAAAACAACAATTTCTTCCAGGATGGTATCAACTTTGCATTATTATACCCCTCTTTTTTATATTCCCTGTAGATGCAATGCAACTAGTTTATATTTTCCTCTGCCTACATTTTTTTTAGTTATAAAACACCTTTTTTTTTAGATCTAGTGGATATTTCTCCCAATGGTATCTGGCCTGCTGCTTGTAGGTGAAGGAATTTATTCCAGGATTAGACCTTTTATTTTCAGCACATTTTAACAATTTAAAAAAACATCTTATGTCAAAAACCTCTTGGTCTCAATTGTTTGATTAACAATACTTACTAAGTGGTTATAATTTTAATGACTAGGAGAGGGGGGAAAGAGCAAGTGTTGGCAAATGTGTTGATAAATTAGAGCCTTCATGAATTGCTGGTGGTATTACAATGCCATCACTATGGATAACTGCCAATTCTTCCAAAGTGACACACAGACTTAGAAATTTCATTTTTTAATATAAATATCTCTAATAATTGAAAACAGGGTGTTAGATTTTCCTAAGGACATTTGTCTATTCACTCAAGTAGGGTACTGATGACAGATCAAAGAAATGATTCCCCTCACTTTCTTAGTGAACCAGTGAATTTTTGGGGGATTATTTACTTATAAGAGCATGAATGACTCAAAGGCAGCTCCATCACCCAAAGCCCACCCCAGGAAGCTGCATCCCTGGAGCCCACTATATGACTTGCAGGCAACACTACTGGTAGGAGTCTCTTCTCCCAAGCAGTTTTTGCTCCTTATGAAACGTTAGGAAGAGGTCTTGTTAACCTCACAAGTTTCAGAAGCTTGCTTCCACTTGTCAGGAGTTTAGATCCTGAGCATCAACAGCCTGTATTGCCATTTGGGATTCCCTAGAGCCTCCCTGTGGTAGTTTGAATAATGTCCCCCAATAGATTCAAAAGTTTATTATAATTGTGAATTCTGGCTGGAGACGGTGTGTCACCTTGGCCAGATCCTAGGGTTCAGCCCTAAGGTTTTTCTCGGGAGGGTCTGGAATTCTAACTATACATATGCAAAAAGCAGTCTGAGCTCAAGCCTGGAGTTCCTCTTGTTTGCTAGTTTGGAGTGTTTGCTTGCTTGAGGTGCTGGTGGTGAGCTTCTGTCGCTGTCTCTGCTTGGATCTGTGAATGGGGGCCAGCCTTTTTCCCTTAACTTCCCCTGGCTCTGTTAGTTTCAATAAATACTTTCCTCCCCCAAATTGTGCCTGGTTTGGAGATTTATCCCAGTGACGTGTGGCTGACTAGGACACTCCCTCCAGAATAGAATGTTTCATTTTGAATAAAATTGCTGTTCAACACAGGGGCACAAAGACTTGTACATGAGTATTCAAATTAGCAATACTCATAACAGCTAAAAGGTAGAAACAAACTAAGTGTCCATTCACAGATAACTAGGTAAAGACTTCCAGCAATCCAATGGAATATTAATTATACAAAACAAAAAATACCTATTCATGTGGGATCAAGGCCATATGTGTTCAGTCTGGAGCCTATCACATCAACTTGAATCCTACATCTGCCTCTTCATGCTATATTATGATAAATATTGGACTTTTGTCAAAATTATGAGATATTGTTTACTTAGCCCACTTATTCCACATACCAAGCAGGAAAAACACTGTAGACATAATTATTATATGTTTAATAACCATTTACCAGGAAAAATTAAGTATCACATTATATCTTTGTTACCAAAGAGACATGCCACAATAAAGTCCATGATTTTGGAACAAAATTTCTTCTTAAAAGGGCACTGAGCTCAAGGGAAGAGAAGACAATAGTTTTTTTTTCAACAGGGTTCTCTGGGGATCATGCCCTCAGAGTCAATTCTAGCTATTATAAGTCTGATTTTGTGGTTTTATTGTGCTCCAGAGAAAACATGCTATCCTTCACAGTTCCAGCGCAAAAGTGAGGCATCTCAAGTACCTTAAACTTCTACGGGGCTGACAGGTAGGTCTGAGGTTCTGATAGAGACCTAGCCACCGGTCAACTAAGTTATCAGAAAGACAAGCTACAAGGCAGCTGGTCTCAGGGAAGAGACCTTGGCACTTCCCCCTCAGATATTAGGAGTCTCTGTTCAGTTTGCTCCATAAAGGCTTTGGGCACCCAACACCAGAGCCTCACGGGTGGCCAGAAAATTTTGTAATGGCCATGTGAGTGGGTGCTGAAACAGGGCCTGGGCCAAATCCTAGTTCCACATAAGAGAAATTTTGATCTTCAACTGCCTGCTTTATAGGGCTACATGGATTATATATGACAAGCAATTGATTTACCGTCTGGCCTTTGTATCAGATAAATATCATTGCCTTGCTCAAAGTTTCAGGGTATAGCCCTGTGCTAAGGGAGGAGAGAGTGAGGAGATTCTAGATTCTCTTCACAAAAAGATGATTTAAGTAACTCCTGCCAGGATATCAATATGCTTTCTTTTCCTAGAGCAGGAGAGATTTTATTGGACAAATTCTTGAGATACCTTTAATAAAGGATAACAGGTGATAAAGATCTGATAAGAACATAAGCATTTATGGACACTGAATTCTATTTTCATATCTCTCAATTTAAACAATCCATTTGAAATGGCTTCCCAGGAGAGGTGATATTTCCTTTGTTGTTATCCATAAAATGTCATACAACCTGCTTTTTGAGGGTATATGTTGATTATTGCAGTATTATGCTCAGGGTTCTGATTGAAAACTTTCTCAAAACCTAGGGTTCAATTGAGTCAGAACATTTTCTTTTGTATTACAATGGATGGCTTGTGGCTGGGGACCTTTAGATAGTTTTGGATATAGAATGAAAGCCCAAAAGACCAAAACATGATTATGAAATGCTAAATGCACATGAAATGCTAAAATTATTTTTATTTTTAATTGTTAAGAAGGTTATCACATTTAGACCTATCCTCCAACCATGTGGGTAGTAGATAAGGCAGAATTAAATTATTAAGGGGTGATGAGCTAATCAATCATGTGAACTTTCCAGAAACCTACATGAAATCTCCAAAATAAAATGGGCAAAACTTCTCATACGATGCATACATGGAAATGCTGGAAGGTTGAGACATCTAAATGTGACATGCAAGATACACACATCTTCCACCAATGACTTGCCATATGAAACTCTTCTGAGTGGCTCGCCCTGTATTGTATATTTTACCACAAATTGGTAATAGTAAATAAATTTTATAACTGAGTTTTGTAAGTGCGTAAGCTAGCAAATTAGCATATGTGAAGTAAGGGGGAAAATGTTGGAATTTAACACGATGACTGCATTGGACAGAAATGCAAGTACCCTCAACAACCTTTTTGTTTGGCAATCTGGCATTAGTAAATGTAAATTAGAACAACTTGAAAGCTGAGTCATTAAAGATGAGAAAGCAGGCACCAACTCCAGGTAGTGTGGAAATTCAAGGGACTTGCTGGACATTAACTTGGTGTATGAAGAAATGGAAATAAAACACATCCGATGTCAGAAATAGGTATAGAACAGTTTGCTTCTGCTTTACATTCATCCCACCTTGGAGTCAGTTATAAATTGTACCATTCGCCTTACTCCAGGACATTAACACCCACCAATTTTGCCATAATTCTTGGGTCTCTCCAATAATAGTCTCGTCCTCTAAAGTTTTTTTTTTTTGTCCTTGAAATTTAGCTGCCTCGCTTATGTTCTGAAGTATCCACCTTCCACTGTGAAAAGAAGTTTCCTGTAACTGTCCAACAAGAACAATCTATGGGTTTAGACACAGATGTCTAGAGGGAAATTTGACAGGCACATTCTGTCTATCTAAAAAATCAATAGAAGTAGGTTGTCTGATGGGGTCTTTGACTTCCCCAGCCACTAGTTTTAGCCTTGGCTATCAGTACCAAGCATGGGCTCCCTTCTGTGAAGCAGGCTTTAAATACAATCATAAAGTCATGGAATGTACCCCTAACAATTGTGCCACTATAGAACCCATGGCACACAGTTCTTGGCAATGTGAATAGCATAATACATGTAGCTCATAGGTGAGCAGAACCATTGATGATAATTACTCCCCCAACAGCCTGTATAGCACCCTTTGGTGCTACAAATGCTAACAATTAGGGAAGAAGCTTACAGCTCAGTCACAGCTGTATTTCTTCGTGCCCAGCAGTATATCCAGCAGAAGGGACTTAATAACTACTATTATGCAACCACCAGCATCGACATTAATCTACATAATATAGTTGGGGTTCTTCCCATCCAAGAAATCACTGGAGGCTGCAAATCCCTGGAACTGGGGCTTTTTTTCAATAATCTTATCATTTCTACATTTCTGGGACTGATTTTTCCCCCACCCACACAGAGTTTAACTTTTTTGGAGGTATGGTTTCACTCTAGATCAGGCTGACCTTGAGCTCATTGTGTAGCCCAGGATATCCTCAAACTCATGGCAATCCTCCCACCTCATCATACCAAGTGCTAGAATTACAGTCATGAGCTTCCACACCCAGATCTTTGAACTCTTAACTGCTCTTTCAGGCATTTGTGGAACTTTTGGGAAGTAGGACCTAGGTGGAGGAGGTGGGGTCATTGACTGTGGACCTTGAGGTTCATAGCCCAACATCAGTTACTTCCCACCTCTGAGGGGAGCGTGGCCCCCTGGCCCCCTGCGGGTAGCCCAAGTCTCACTGGCCAGCAGGAGAAAGGGCTCAATCAGGGAGAGGTGACACAACGGTCGGACAAAACACACGCTACTGGGAGAAATGTCAGGCAGATTTCATTTTATTGGGTATCCAAAGCCCTATTTATAACCATGGGCTGCATTGTTCAGCCCATTCCTCTCAAGCAACAGAATTTAAACTTTTTAGCAGAAGCCAATCAGCAGAATACAGCAGAGCAGAGTATATTTCCTTAAGGCATCTTGTTTGACTTGGCCAATTCAGCAGGATAGTTTGTTACATCATTTTCAGGAGACAGGGTTACTGTCAGCCAAACTAAACTTAGCAAGCAGAAACAAAACTTAGCTACTCTATGTTTTAAAAACTTAGCTTAAGGTTGAACAGTTAGGCTAGGGCCCAACACACCTCTTTGTATTAATCTGTCCAGATATGAGCAGGCAAGGTTATGTTTCCTACCACAATAGCCATGAGGAGCTCCTATCAGCATGACTTTCCTGCCATGCTGGGCAATGCTCACAGACTGAGATGAAATAAATCTATATTACCTTCAGTTTCTTTTTGTCAGGTGTTTGGACATAATGATAAGAAAAGTAACCATTATAATTGATTTAGCTATTCAAAGTATTTTTGTAGCTATGTACTAATTTTGGGATTTATTATTTGTCTATCTTGATAGAGGTTGTAGTGAATCTGAAGACTGCTTTAGGTAGTATGGATAGTTTAACACTATCAATTCTTGTGTGTGTGTCTGTGCAGATGATTGTGAGTCATGCACACATATGTAGAGGCCAGTGAAGGATGTTGAGTGTCCATCTCTATTACTCTTTCACTTTATTTCCCTGAGACAGAGTGTTTGACTGAGACTGGAGCTCCATTGTTTTGTTAGACTGGCAGATCACTGAGCAGCTGTGATCTTTCTGTTTCTACATCTCTCAGTGCTGGGGTTATAGGTATGTGTTGCCATACATACACCCCCCCACACACCACTACATCACAGACACATGCACATACACACACAAGCAAAAGACAAAAAATGATTTAAGCAAGTCTTTGTCCAGTGATTATAGAAGCACTGTTCACAGTAAGCCAAAAAGTAGAAAGGATCCAGATGCCTATCAGCAGATGAATGAATGTATAAAATATGATAGATTCATGCAACAAATGTTATTCAGACACAGAAAAGAATGCATCACTGATAAATGTTACACTGAGGACAACCCTTGAAAATACTATGGTAGATGAAAGAAACCATGCATAAAGGCCAAAATTCATGTTTCCATTCATAAGAAATTTCCAGAATGCAAATTGGTGATTTTTAGTGGCTACAAGGAGACAGCATGAAGCATAACTTCTATACTTTCAGGAATGAAGTATTTTTTTAAAAAGTTATTTATTTGAGATATGTATACATATACAGAGATAGATAGATAGAGAGAGAGAGAGAGAGAGAAAGACTGAATATGGATACATCAGGGTTTCCTGCCACTGTAAACAAACTCCAGACACATGAACCATGTGCATCTGGCTTTAGATGTGCACTGAGGAATTAAACCCTGGACATCAGGCGCTTTGCAAACAAGCTCGTTTAACCACTGAGCCATCTCTCCAACTTGAGGTTTCCTTTTTTGCTTTTGGAGCTATAAGTTTCTATAGTGTGTCTATTGACACAGTAGAACATAGTTAGTCTGTGTAACATATCAAGATCACCAAGACACTCATAAATAGAATTAGGAAAAATAAGAGTGCAACAGAAAATTTTAATATATGTACACTTTGTTTTTAACCACAAGAACTAGCACACAGAATTGTCTAGGATACAATCCAAGAATCTCTCCTCCCCAATATTTTTTCAATTTCACATTTTTAAATTAATATCTTTATTATGAATAATTATATACAATGTATGAGCAAATCTTTTGATGGTACCCCCTTTTCCCTCCTCTCTGTCCACTACCAACTGGGGTCCCTCCTCATTTCGCATACTGAATCTATCCATAGACCACTGATACACAATAGAGATGGTTGTCATGAGAATGCTGTACACACTGCTATATGGAAGAGACCAGCAAGTCAAGAAATGCTCACTTGTGCAATAGTGGCACTAAACCTAGGAGGGTAATCAGTGGCTTACTGATTGGCTAAGAGATCTTCTCAGTGACAAGGAACCCTTAACTGGAACTGGGACCTGTGACAAAATTCTATGGGTAACAAGAACCCAAGTTCCAAGGGAAAATTCCCACTACCAGAGAGCTTCAGAGAGGCTACACCCATTAGAATCTTGCCAAAATAACAATGTGTCTCATTTAATCTATACTGATCACACTCTGAGGGAGATTCTATTTATTTATCTATAAATTTATCTATTTATTCTGTCTATATTAGATTTCTATTTTCTATTTTTCAGAGGTTTCCTTTTGAGATACTAAAAATGTTTGGAACTAGTGGTAGTTGAACAACACTGTGAATGTGTAGCATCCCATTAAACAATGTACTTGGTAGTGGCTAATATGTCATATAAACTTTATCTCAAAAATATAATTATGGTGGAGCAAATAGAGACCACTGGTATGAAACACAGTCTGCTACTGTGAGTAGGCTGACCACACCTCCTACTGGGAGAGAACAGCGAACCAAGAAAGGTGCACTTGTGCAATGGAGGAGCCTAGGCCTAGAGGAGGCAATCAACAGATTTGTAATTCAGCCAAATACTCCACGTAGTGAGGGGGAGCCCTTAACTGGGACTGGGGACTTAGGGCGATATGCGCTGGAACCAGGACTCTTGGGATCCCAAGAAGAGATGCACTTATGGGAGTGATTGATGGAAAGGCTACTAGAAATAGATTCTAGGTAATCCAGAATTGTGTATCTCTGTTAACCTATACTGATCTCACTCTTCTATGGAGATTGTGTTTGTATCTTTCAGAATGCAGCAAGAAAGCTTTGGCCCGTCTAACCCTACCAATGGACTGCAGGCTGATAGCTGAGATCCTGGCAAGAGATGAGCCACCACAGTCATACAATGGAGGATCCATATGGAACCCCACAGAGAATGATGGGATGAACAAGGGACCCACAACCATAGCCAGTCAATCAACACAGGATAAGCCAGTGAGACAGAAACAAACGATTTTTGACACAAAGACCCCTAAGTTCTCAACATTAAGGCAGCCTTAATACTCACCCACCACAACTCAGGGAACTGAACAGAAGAGGGGGCAGACAGATTGTGAGAGTCGTGGTGGAGGAGAATATCCAGAGGCATGACACCCCTGAGTAACAACATACTAGGGCCAGGAGAACCGGGCTGACTACTAGGCTATCCATGGTCCCCAGCCCCAAGGACTGATCCAGACGGCCCATAGAGGAGAATATCCAGCCAATTGGGGATGGGGAAGAGGGACATTGGGGAACTGGGGATAACAACTCATCATTTGCCCATTAAATAATGTAACTCATTATCAATAAAAAATAAAATAAAATTATGCGAGGGAAATGGGAATATAAGCACAGTATTTACTCAATCAATTAATCTAATTTTGGGTGATAAAGATAAAGAAACAAAAAAGAAAAAATAAAAAAATATAAAGTCCAATAGAAATCTTATTTTAGAGGTTTGCATTTGTTCACATGCCACATACAAAGACCTGAAAGGAGACTCATGCAATTGATCACCATCATTACATGGCTGCTGTTGCATAACTCTTAGCCTTACTTGTAGCATTTTTCTTAAGAAGAATAAACAGGGACTGGGAAGATAACTCAGTAAGGAAGGGTGCTTGCTATACAAGCATGAATATCTGAGTTCAATCCCCAGCACCCACCTATAAAGCTGGCCATGGCAATATGCACCTGTAACCCTGGTGCAGGGGAGGGAAGTCTAACTTTTGACTTACTGTGAATAGTGCTTTTATAAGGAGAATCACTAGGGCTCACTGATCAGCTAGGCTAACAGCAACAAAAACAGTAACAACAAAAAACCTGGGAGCTCCAGGTTCAATGAGTGTGTTTCAGAAAAATAAAGTTCAAAAGCAATAGAGAGACACCTGCATGTGTATGTACACAGGCATATGTACCTACACAGATGTGTGCATACACCACACACACACACACACCACATACACCACATACACCAGAAAAAACCCACAAACAAATATGTATATTATCTGATTTTTTTAAAGAATACATATGATTGGGCAAGAGACTCAGAACGAGGAAAAGAAATAGGAAAGTCTTAGGTAGCATCCTCAGGTCCTGCGGGCAACATCAGGGTTATGCTACTAACATCCATAACCAGTGCCCCAAATCCCAAATTTGTAGGCTATTAGTTTCTTCTCAGGCCCTGGAGAAGTTCAGTAATTGACTCACGCTTGGAAGATAGGGAGAGAAGGAAAGAAAGGACACAGATTCCCTAAGGTTGCCTCATCCCTGGAAGGGTCCCAGGGGCCCAGGATCCCTGCGGTAGAGACAGAGACTGCAGGACCGCAGCCATTATAGGCAATGGGCAGGAAGAGGGGAAAAGATAAATACTGGTGGGCAGACCACTCAGGGTTTCTGCTATGCTGGCCCAAGCTACATGGCTGCAGTATCTACCTGCACGGAAAACTTAAACTAAGGCTTCTTGTCACAGTGAGTCATAAGCCGATGCAGAGCCCGGAGTCCCAGGCTTGTCACCATCCCTCCATCCATTTCACCAGGAGACCTTGGGAACTAGCATCTGCCAGTGACTGAGAGAGGACACCTGTTTATTCAATTCCTCAAGAAATTTGAGCATAGGGGACAGGGTTAAGACACTTTGATGATTGCTTAGCAGGTTTTAGCTTCTTTGGAAATCCTTCTACATTATAAGGTAGGTTGTTTGGAAAAATGAGTCATAGAAAGGGAAGAGCATTCACTCAGTTACTCAGTGTGTCTATCAGCTTTTTAAAAGAGTTATTTATTGTTAACAATTAGACACACAATATGAACAAGTCTTCTGTTGGTATTCCCATTTCCCTCCTCCCTGGCTCCAACCTACTGAGGGCCCTCTTCAGTGGGATTGCTGGAATGGTCCATGGGATGGAGAGGGGGTTATGAATTGTATGAGCTATGGCCCATGGTTGTGTGTGTGCAGGTATTGTTGTTGTTGGGGGGGACAATGTCTCTGGATTTTTCTGCCACCTCTTCCACAAATTTTCCCGAGTCATGGTGGGTGAGACTTAAGTTTGCTTTATCACCTGTTGGTCTGTGTAGCCAGAGACCAATAGAAAAATATTTGGAGATAGGAAGATAGATGAGATAGAGACTCTGGGTCAACTCTACTGGATTTGAAGAATAAGGAAGGCTTCATGGGGTTAGGTGAAGACAAAGAAAAGAGAGCAGAGGTAGCTGGTCAGTGAGGAGAGCAGAACTATTTCACTGAGAAGACATGTCCATGATCAGGTAGGTAACAGGTAGGAAAAAATGGGATCTAAAAGAGAAGACAAATCACATGTGCTGGTTCCCAACCAAGGGTGACTGTTTCCCAGGTGCTATACGAAACTATGTGAGAATATATGGCAAAACTTGGGGACACTAATGACATGTAGTTTATCAAACCAAAGATTCTGCTCCACATCCTACAATGCAAAGGGTAGATTGAGCTTGCTACAAAAATACGACATGCACAGCAATGCCACCTCAGTCCTTATTTTTTGAATTCAACTTCGTTACATTCCACATTATTGAGACCCATGTAGGATTTATCCTTTTGTGTCTCGGTGGATGATTATCAGAGACATATTATTGGGAGGGAGGGATCAAAGGGGATAAGTTTGTTAGGATGGTTATGCTTTGAAATATGTTAAATAGTTGAGAAACTCTAATAATAATGTATATGTTAAAATAACTAAAGACAAATTTCATATGTCTCAACACAATAAATGGTAACTAAGATGACTGATATGTTAAGAGCTTGACTTCATTGTGATGCATTCACAAAACACACTGAAAGCATAAATGTGTACAATCAAAATTAGCTAACCAAATATCATATTTAAGAATTAATAATTCTGCTGCCTCAAATATCCCTAACACTGAACTTGGGAAACCGTAAGAATATTTATGGACAAGACTTATCCATGCCAGGCTTAGTATAAGCCTGAAATCAAGCTAGTCTCTTCATGTTTTCCTTAAGTGTCAGAAAGATTTCTTTCTCTTTCTGTTTTTTCTCCCCATCTATCTCTTTGCCTGTCTTTATTGCTCTCTCTAGTTTTCTTTCTGTGTTTAACTCACTAAATCCTTATTTATACCAGGAGTCATTCTTGGTATTTTACATTTGACAAATACACAATGCCATGTGTCCACTGTTAAAATCTATGTCATAATCAACCTCACTACCTTAAAGGTCCTCTGTGCTCGTCTTCTTCCTCCTTCTCTCTGCTCTCATGAGTCACTGTAAGTTATAGGCTTTTTGCTGTCTCCCCAGCTTTGCATTTCTAGAATGAACAGGGCCCCTTTCATCTGTACCTTAGTCTTATGCCAGTGGGGATTAAGGGGCATGTGAAGCTCTCAGTCTTGTCCTCCTAGGTGTGATCAACTCTCCTCTCCTCAGAATTTTCTGTGGATTATTGGGAACAATAGTGACACAAAGAGTGAGGGTGTGTTAGCATCAGAGGAGGGCAACCAGTGACCCAAGAGGAGCCTGATTTTCACTAAAATTTGCTACAAGTAATGAGCAAGGATAACAAAAGTTCAGGAGAAGACAAGATTTTTGTTCATTCAGACCTGAGTTCAGACCCAGGCCCCTCTGTTCTACCATTTTTGTACCTTGGGTAAGTGATGAATTCTCTGTGGTATTCATCTTCATCATGTGCACAACAGAGGATACAGCAGGTAC
Organism: Zapus hudsonius; assembly: GCA_004024765.1. Taxonomy (NCBI): domain Eukaryota; kingdom Metazoa; phylum Chordata; class Mammalia; order Rodentia; family Dipodidae; genus Zapus; species Zapus hudsonius. Next base: position 3,678 of record PVHP010010280.1, on the reverse strand, counting down.
TTCACAATGTCAGGGAAAAGATTAAAGAAGAAACACAGTGGTGATGCTGAACCCAGGACTGGCTGCATAAGACAATTCCAGTAGCTATTCTTATGGGGGTCAGTTTTGTTTAGGACACAGTACTGGTACTGTAGTTATAACAGTCACTGAGGTCAAGAACTCACAATACAGTGCCAGGGACTGATGTGGCTCCAACATGATGCATGATGAACTTGTTGACTAAGCCATAAGCAAGGAATTTTATAGTCACTTAGGAAGAGTGACTAAGTCTGTTTGGGGAAGAATATGTCCAGGAGGGAGAATCAGGCATTTGTTGGTAGAGCAAGGGGACCAGGAAAAGGGAGGGTGTCAATGAGGAGACCATATTCTGTGTCAGAAGTTTCCAAATAGGGACAATATTTCACCTTATGGGGATGTTGGTGCTATCAGGTGAGCCATTTGCTTATTACAGCTAATCATAGGCTTCTGGTGTCTAGCTGGTAGAAACCAGGGACACTGCTAAACATTCCTCAAGGAACAGGATAGCCAATCACAGTATGAATCATTTTGTTCCAAATTTATTATTTTTGGGTTTAAAAACTGAGGAAATATAGAGTGCATGTGATCTCTTGTGTCAGCCATGCAGTTTCTTCTTGGAGGGTATGGTTTGCATACTATTTACCCATATAATTCATTCACAGAGGTGTAGAACTGAGTGAGTGTGTGTGTGTGTGTGTGCATGCGCGCATGTGTGTGTGTACATCACCATCCTGTGGAATGACAGGCAGACATTAATCTAAGAGGAAGATATATTCAAGTGATTCCAGGGAGAGAAGTCAAGTTATTCCTCAGTGGCTTCTCCTGATAAACTTGTCAGCACTTGAACAAAGAACAGAAATGACTGAAAAAGACATTCATTACTGCTATAGTTTGAATCTGGAATGTCCCTTAAAGGCTTATGTGTTAAAGTTCCTGGAACTATTTGGAGGCGGTAGACTTTCAGGAATTGGGACCTAGAGGAAGGTCTCAGGTTATTGGGGTACTTTGAGATCTTGTCTCTTCCTGTCATTTTCTTTCACATCCATCACTGGGCTTCCTCTCCAACATGCTTCTACCATGGGGTCAACTGGTAATGCACTGAACCCTCCAAGAGTGTGAGCCAGAATGATCCTTTCCTCTCTTTAAGAAGACTTCTCTGTGATACTTGTTTCCTGAATTGAAAGATGAATAAGACAACTACCTTTTTATTTATTTGTGGGTTTTTGTGTGTGTGTGTGTGTGTGTGTGTGTGTGTGTGTGTGAGAGAGAGAGAGAGAGAGAGAGAGAGAGAGAGAGAGAGAGAGAGAGAGTTTCATGTAGTCCAGGCTCATCTTACTTTTGGTATATACTTGAGGATAATTTTGAATTTCTGATTCTCCTGCCTAAATATCCTGACTGCTAGGTTTATAGGCATGTGCCACCTGACTTGATTTTATGCAGTGATAGAGATCCAGTCCAGGGCTTCATTCATGCCAGGCAAGCATTTACCCATTGAGCTACATCCCCAGCCACAAAATTACCTTTTCAATTATTTTTTTTTGCAGTGCTGGGGATTGAATCCAGGACCTTGCATCTTTAATGAAAGTGCTGTATCATTGAGCTAAACTTCTTGCCCCAAAACTGATTTGTTTTTATTATGGCAAAATACAAATAATAACATTTGCCATTTAGCTACCTTTTGAGGCAGGACATAGCAGGTGAAGAGTTATCAATGGGTAAAATGTGTCAGATAGATAGAAGAGGTCTTCAGACCTACTGTAGGCAGTGTGACTATATTAGACACAATGTATTATATAGTTCAAAATAACAAAAATAAAGACATTTCAAAAGTCTCACCATAAAAGAGAAGGTAGAGTGTAGCTTAGTAGTGGATTTATTACCTAACATGCATAAGCTAGTGAGGTAATGGTCATGAGCTAAATTTAATTATGCCATATTTTGTATATATCAAAATATCATGTTGTATTTCATAAATTATACAATTTTGGTTACTCAAAATATTAACAATGCATTTAAAAAAGAAAGCCATAAATAATATCCAGTGATAATAAGCACATTTCTGATGTTGAAGAACTCACCACCTGTATCTTGTGCCAGACAGTTTTCGTTATTCCCAAAGGAAATTCTGGTCTCATTAGCAGTTGCTTGTTTTACTTTGCCCCTTGTGCTCCAGACCCTAGCCACCTATAATTTGCTTCAAATTCATACAAGCATGTACACTGCAGCACCATTCACAAAATCCAAAAAGATCAAACAACCTAGTGAAGTATATCTTTATAGTGAAATACTTTTTGGCTACAAAAATGAAATTCCAATACAAGTTGCAATGTAGGTGAAACTTGAAACATGATGCTTAGCAAAAGAAATCAAACATAAAAGCCCACATATTGTAGAATTATTTTACATGGAACGTATACAATGGCAAACTCATAGGAATAAAATCAAGAGTAGTGCTCTTTTAATCTTTACATTGTCTAATTAGAAAAGATAATTTGAATATGGTTATGTGATTAATATGGAAACATTGAAATCTAATTAAGTTTAGATTATTTATCAAACAAAAACTACATGCTTATCACCCCCCCAGCTTACTATATTGATTTATGTTGCACGTTCTGGGTTTGCACCTTCCAAAAACAACCCCCATTTTTCTCATACTTTAAGGTGTGGAGAGAGCAATGGAGACACAAAGAAATGAAGAACTTTGCTCAAGGTGCATAGTAGAAAGGATAGGGATTTGAATCCGAGCCTACTACCTTTTACCTTCTTCTGTCTGTGGTTAAGTTGCATTGCCTTTGAACACAGACACAGGCATGATGGGAGGAGGAACCATCAACATTATCTCTGGCATGTAGAACCACACAGCCCGTTATATCTGATTTCTCACATGGAAAACCCCAGAGGAAGAATTTGACTGATGTAAGTGAGGTTGAAGATGAACCTGGTTGAAGGATTTATAGTAGGGATATCTTGTGGTACCTGAAGCTGTGGTACAAATAGAATTTATCATAAGTAAATAGGTCAGGGAGCAATGGTTGGAAGCTTCAGTAAAATAATATTTTCACTGAAGGAACCAAAGTAGAGAAATATTGAGGCATAAAGTCTAAAGTGAATTCAACTGTGAGTTCAAGTCTTGTATTGGCCACTTTAGTAGCCTTACCTCGAGCAACTTGCTTAGCATGTCTACACTCCAATAATATCAACAAATATGCCAATGATACTCAAGCTGGAGGCAAAACAATATCATAATCACTAATTTAAGAGCATGAAGTAATATGATGTAACAGTGGGAACTGGATTAATTCTACCTATTATCCTATCTCATGATCTGCCTCCTGGGTATTTTCAGGTAGGGTGGAAGCTGATAATCTCTCTCTACCCAACAGTTGACTTCTCTCGCCCTCACTCCAGGCACAGCATTCATGCAGGGAGCCAATCACTCTAGAGTAACAGAATTCATTCTCATTGGCTTCTCCACCTTCCCTGGCCTTCAGCTGATGTTCTTCTTGCTGTTCCTGCTGATGTACCTGTTCACACTGCTGGGAAACCTGTTCATCATGGCCACCATCTGGAGCGAACGCAGTCTCCACACACCCATGTACCTCTTCCTGTGTGCCCTCTCCATCTCTGAGATCTTCTACACCTTTGCCATCATCCCCC